>OU964967.1:6224691-6239691 GCA_918808275.2 Dolichovespula sylvestris
TCTCTCTCTCTCTCTCTCTCTCTGTTTTTTTTTCTTTTCTTTTGTTTTTACGAACACCCGATTGCCGTTATCTTTTCTATAAAAAAAAAAAAAAAAAAAGAAAAAAAAATCTAAAAAAAAAAAATTGAATAATAGGAACGTGATCCTTAGGTATCCCACATATTCGGCAATTATACGCTTTATTCCTAAGAAACTTATTTAATTATATTCGCATAGTTATATGCGGATATAGAGTATGCTGCTGTACGGCATTTGGGTTAGCTCTGAGAAACGATACGATCACGATTTCGGTCTGACATTACAGGTTTTAAGCAATTTCTTGGGATATCCTATCGTAATATCCGAGAGAGTTTAACAAGTAACACGATATTGCTGCGATATCATAATATCATAAAATAGCAAACCGAGAGTTACCGAGAACAAAGGGTCGCTCTAGTTTCATAGCGTTATACTCATGATACATATTGTTTTTATCTTTTTGGTTCTTCTTTTTATCTTTTTGTTTTTCTTAATTTGATTTTTCTTTATCTTTTAATATCTCTAAGATAGGACGCAATAGTCGCGTTACATACCACGATTAGATCCTGCTATTTTCTTTCTTTCTTTTTTTTCTCTTAATATGTCCAATGAAATTAGATGTTAATCGTGGCTTCCCTTTCGTGCGTTATTTTTTTTCTCTCTCTCTCTCTTTTCGTTTTTTCTTTCTCTTTTTTCTATCCCTTCTTCTTTTCCTTTCAAAGTACGCGGCAATCGCCCATTATGATCCTTATGGAAATTGGCTTTAACTGTGTAAATCCATGATTCGACCGCAATCGATTCGTCGTTTCTTTCTTTTTCTTTTTTTTTTTTTTCTTTTTTTTTTTTTTATCCTTTCGTATCCATACAGAAATGAATTTTTTTTTTTATAAGCGTTCGAACGTAACCATCCCCTTCCACCCGTCCCGTGCCGTAAAACTTTTCTAGGGTAATGCATTTTTCCGGTTAGCACTCTTATACGATGTATAAAATGATATTATAATAAAATAATGATTAAAATATACGGAAACACGTTAGACGGGCGCGGCACATTGAATATTATCGGTTCATTAATTAATCCTTCTTATGTATATTCATTTTTAAAATATATATAATTAAAGATATCTTTTTCCGATAGCGTAAAACGAATTTTCACTCTTATATTTTTTCCTCTCTTTTCTTTTCTTTTCTTTTTTTTTTTTCTTTTCTTTTAATCTTTTCGACGATAAAATATGACGTGTTTGAATTTTAATGAAATAGTTCAACGTTGTTATTCATGAAATTGTTTTATATCGGACGTGGCGATAAAGCGACATTACGTCATCTACCGGATAGGTATCATCGCTTAAATAATTTTTAAACGGAAATGAAAGAGGTTTCGACAACAACCACAACAATAAAAATAATAATAATAATAATAATAATAATAATAATAATAATAAATAGGTGAGTTCTTACCTGAGAGCGTTTGACCGCCTTACGGCGGCCTCTTCGAGTCGGGGGCCCTCTCTATGGGGGCCCCGTGTGTTCGCACGTTCCTATCGCCAAAATCAGCGCCGTGACAGCTGGAAACCAATTTCATTTATGCCGTTAATGCACGTTCGATGTCTCGCCACGACGCGTCACCCTGTCGCAATGTGATAGCGAAATCGGTGGGAAAACGAAAATTGTGCCGGGGTGATGAGTAAAGATTAGATTGTAGTGGTTGGACCCAATGTGATAGATGGGTGAACGGGGAGGGTGATTAGGTGGGCGGGGACGGGAGCGTAGAAAGTTTCTCTACGTTTGTTTATTTGAACGTGTATGTTGTATTCGTAGCTTCTGACATGTAGTATTCGGTTGATACTAAAAAACAAAGATGTTTATTTATATATATGTACGTGTACGTGTACGTGTACGTGTACGTGTGTGTGTATGTGTGTGTGTGTGTGTGTGTGTGCGCGCGCGTGAATGCAATGAAATAGGAATATTTCCAAGTAACTTTCGCAGGTACATACATACGTATCTCTGTCACTTTTGATCACATGCACTTTCCGTCCAAGTTTTGTTTTGGAGGATTAAAAGTTGAAACATATACCGTTTGCCAATTGTGCGAGGTCGACAGTATCAAACGTATATATGTCCTATGTACCTTTAAAACCAATTAAAACTTTTGCCCATAAACGTACGTTATTCAATCTTTTTTGGCAAAAATATATTTTTACATCGTAACTTTTTATGGAGTATTGCAAATAACCGAGTCGTTTTTCTGTTTTATATTTTCTCTCTTTTCTTTTTTCTTAAAAAAAAAAAAAAAAAAAAAAAAAAAAAGGAAGAAAAAACTAAAAAAATAAAAAAGCAACAATTTCCCTCCGCGCGAAAGAAATACTCGATTTTTATTATTTCTTCTTTCCTCTCTTTTTTCTTTGTTTTTGTGCTCCGGTCTTTTTTTTCTCCCCAGTTCCCCCAATAAAATCTATCAATTTTATTTTTATCGATACGACGACCATGGAATTCATATTTTTAAAATACACCGCCTACAATTTTGTCAAGAAGAAGAATGAAAAATCAAAGCGAAGGGGAAAACAAAAAGGTAAAAAAAAGAAAAAAAAAAAGATAGAGAATAAAAAATGGAAAGGGAAGGAAGAAACGAGCTAAAAAATAAATATCGATAAGTATCGACGATGAAGCTTTTCGATATGTCGATGCGGATGGAATATAAGATCGCAATATTTTCATACGAACAATAGGAAATAGTTGATAGAAATAAAATTAACATTATTCTCTCTCTCTCTCTCTCTCTCTCTCTCTCTCTCTTTCTCACTCCTTCCTCTATCCTTTCTCTCTTTTCGTTTTATCTAAAGTAAATTACGGATAGTTTCCTATCTCCCTTCCTTCCTCCCTCATTACCTCCCTCCCTCCCTCTCTCTCCCTCCCTCTCTATCTCTCTTCTCCTTCTCGCGGGCTCTTTAATATCCTTGTTTGTTCTTACGTTGAGTCTCGAGTCGAGTTTAAAATTAATTATCCGCCGATTCCCGTTCGGTTTCATCATATTACGTAAGGGAAGGCCGATCGATCAGTGTCGCGCCCGTTGCACGGCGCAGAAGTTTCTTAGAGTTTCCACTGTAATTCCGTGAGAAAGCGGAGACGAAAGAGAAAAGAAGAAGATGAAGAAGATGAAGAAGATGACGAAGAAGAAGAGGAGGAAGGAGAACGAGAGAAACAGAGAGAAACAGAGAGAAACAGAGAGAAACAGAGAGAAAGAGAGAGAGAGAGAGAGAGATAGAAAGAATGAGGTGGATGACTAGGAGGACGGTGTAGCGAAGAGAGAAGGGTGGAGAGATGGAAGGGGGAGGAAGGAAAGAAAGAGTCGAAGGGGCTGTGGGAAACGAGTGGGCTGATGGGGTGTCGTTGTTCAGCTTCATCGACTGTAAAGAAGAAAAGAGAAGGAGCTGACTCGTAGACTTCGGAGAGCATTTTAAATCACGAACTATCTCGATGCGGGAGAAACTCTTCCTATCTCTCTCTCTCTCTCTCTCTCATTTTCTTTCTCGTCAAGATAGAGAAGTGAGATAGAGGAGCGAGTGAGAGGTAAGAGAGAAAGAGAAAGAGAGAAAGAGAGAGAGAGAGAGAGAGAGAACGAGCTGTCATCGGCCGACCGCGAGCTATAAATGCGGGCCGATGCGCCGTGTCTTATTCCAAGTAGAGTTACCCAACGTTGAGTCGGACGAGTTCGCCGAGAGTCGAATAGAGAGATTCGTACGAAATAAACTTGGAATTCTTTGGTACCGTAGAGATTAAATTCACTTGGAATTCTTCCGTAATTTTGGATTTTTCACGCGCCAGGCACAAACTTCCCGTACTTTCGCATCACCACCACCACCATCACCGTCACCGTCACCGTCACCGTCACCGTCACCATCACCACCATCACCATCAACATCACCGACATCGCCGACGACGACGTCGTCCCGATTCCTACCCCCCCCCCCCGCCCCCCTCCCGCTCCCCTTGCTCCCCTCCCTACGCCTCTCTCTTTCTCACTAAACGACACCATTTCAGTTTTGTTCGCACAGTTCGAATCGACACGATTCTATATAGCTACGAATATCTTCGGACTTTCGTTCGAAAGTTATTAATTGAGTCTCGATAATAATCATTCCGGAAAAGGAGCTGGGTGGTGGTGGTGGTGGGGGAGGAGGGATCGAGGTTCGGGAGGAGGCTCGTCGTTCCGCTTCGAGAGAATTGCTTTTGCAAAATGTTCCGACGAAAGATATATTCGTTATTTTCTTTCGGTCCACATAGTTATCTACATAGGTATACGTAGAGATTACTAATTATCTTTGATTATTTCGACGAGGAAGTACACCTTCCCCCACCCACACCCTATCTCATCTTCCGCCCAAGTGTTAAGACGAAATTCGATTGATTCGAGAAGAAGTTTTGCAAAATTCGACCAATCGTTTTTCTCATTCTACGAAATCCTAAAGAAGTATATATATATATATATATATATATATATATATATTTGTTCTATCCGTTTTTTAACGTGAATAAAGAAAAAAAAAAAAAAGAAAAAAAAAGAAAAGCAAAAAGAAAGAAGAAAAGAAGATTTATCTAAGATCGACGAAGAGATCTCCATTTCTCTCTCTCTCTTTTTTTTTTCTTCTTCTTTCTCGTTCCATTTTCTTCTTTCTTTTTTCTTCTTTTTCTATACATGGGATAAGTTTTAGACGGGTGGCGTAGAAGAGAGATCTGAAAGGGCGTGAAGGCTTCGTGCGAATCGTGTAATAAGAAAAGGTCACCTTTGACTAGTTCGGACAAACTATGAAAGAGCGAACGAAGAAACGGAAAAAAAGGAGGAGGAAAAGAGGAATGAAAAAGAAAAGATCGAGACAAAGAGAGAGGGTGAGTGGGTGGGAGTGAATGAGTAAGAATGAGAGAGAGAGAGAGAGAGAGAGAGAGAGAGAGAGAGAGAGAGAGAGAGAGAGAGAGAGAGGAAGATAGGACGCAAAGTGTATCCGTTACCACTGTTATAACACTGGATGCACGAGGTGGAAAAATACATAGTAGGTGACAATGGGACGAGTAATTGAGCATGGGAACTGAGATAGGAAACAGGCCAGAGAAAAGTGTTGCTACTCTTCGTCTGATATAGCTGATGGTGATATACTTTGGTGGTGAGGAGAAAAGATAGAACGAGTCAGAATCGTTAGTGTATAAGAGATATATACATATATAAATATATAACCATACACACGCACACACACACACATATATATATATATAGTGAGAGAAAGAGAGATGAAAAGCGGACAAGGAAGAAGGACCGAAAACGGGGACGGTAATGGGAGAAAGAGAGAAAAGGGAAGGGAGAAAGAGATAAATAGATAGATCGAGGGAAAGCCGAGAAGAGAGGGTCTTTAGGGTGGGGAAGAGGAGAGAGAGAGAGAGAGAGAGAGAAAGAGAGAGAGAGAGAGAGAGAGAGAGAGACACACACAGAGAAGAGAGAATAGATAAATAGAAAGGAGAGCATCGAATTGAAGAGTGTGAAAACGGAAATAGAGTGAGTATGCGTGTAAGAGAGAAAGAGAGAGAGAGAGAGAGAGAGAGAAAGTAAAAAGAAGAAGGGAGCAAAAGAAGAAAGAAGATATTGCGGCGAAGGGGGAGGAAAGATGAAAGCGTTGGGAAGGGGCAAATAAGAGAAAGAGAGAAAGAGAGAGAGAGAGAGAGAGAGAGAGAGAGAGAGAAAGAGACAGAGGTAGTAACATCGTCATCGTCACGCTCGAGTTTCTCCGCGTTTAAAGCGCATGCGTACGAGCGTCTGTGCACCACCGGCGTGTACCGTTTTAGTAACCGAGCGCGCACTGCTGTGCATTATCTAACATTTAAAATTAGACCGGTGCCGCCGTCGCCTTCGTCGTCGTCGCAGCCATCAACGACGACAACGACGACGACGACGACGACCACGACCACGACCACGACGATGGCGAAAGCAATGATGTCGATGATGATGCTATCGACATTAAACACTACGTTCGATGACGCCGGTCGATGAAAGAAAGAAAAGAAAGAAAGGAAGAAGGAAAGAAAAAAGAAATATACCGAGGATCCTTCACTTCCGTTCATTTATTTTCGTCGGTTTCGCTTTTCGTCCAGTTTTTTTTTTGGGGGTTTTCTTTCCTCGGATTTTTTCTTTTCTTTTCTTTTCTTTCTTTCTATTTTTTTTTCCTCTTACAACTTCGTCGGCACTTCGTTCGGTATTATATCCAGGGATTACGATTTTTCGAGACACACTTTATTCCTCGTTCCTTTTGCACTGAACATTATTATTCACGAGTTTTCACGCGATTTCGAACGTAATAACATTGTTCCTCTCCTCTTCCTTTTCCCTCCTCATTCTCCTCCTTCTCATTCTACTCCTCATCATTCTCTTCCTTCTCTTCCTCCTCCTCCTCCTCCTCTTCCTCCTTTGATTTCGTTGTTTCTCTCAAATGCACACGATCGACGACGACGACGACGACGACTACGTTGATGCACTTTCGTCGAGAAGATAACAAACAAGGCACAGAAGTTTATTAAAACAGATATGTCGCGTATATCCCTCTCCCCGTTCCCCCATTTTCCTATCCGATCGCTTTATATTTTTCTCAATTTCTCCTTTTTTTTTTCTTTCTTTCTCCTTCTCCCATTCGTTCCTTTCTCCTCTTTCGTTTCTTTCCTTCTCTTTTTTCTTCTTCTTCTTTTTCTTCGTACACGACACAACACGATGATGGTGGTGGAGTCGATGGGCAAGGAAAAACCGATGGGAACGAATAGAGACTTCGGTGAAAGAGAGAGAGAGAGAGAGAGAGCGAAAGACATTGAGAGACTAGTAGAAGAGAGAAGGAGAGAGAAAACGGAAGAGTATATTATCGATCGCGTTTTCTTACACCATGTTATTTCGTTCGTTCGTTCGTTCGTTCGTTCGTCCGTCCATCCGTTCGTATTCACCACTTTTCTTTTTTATTCTCTCTCTCTCTCTCTCTCTCTCTCTCTCTCTCTCTCTATTTCTCCTTCCCTTTTATGGATTCCTTGGATGGTGCCTTTAAAGATCGAGAGTTACGGACAGAAAAAAGAAAGAGAGAGAGAGAGATAAAAAATGAAAGAGAAAGAAAGAAAAAGATAGAGAGAGAGAGAGAGAGAGAGAGAGAGAGAGAGAGAGAAGGAAAGAAAGAAAGAAAGATACCGAATGAAACGAGTATATCCGTGACGCCGTATAAGTGTTTTTTAGTGTCTTATCAAAGGGACAGTGTAATTATATGACCACGATAACGTTGTCTGGAGTTATTATAAGTGTGGGATATTATCGATGGCGATTAATGAATATGTCTGTGTATATATCGTGTCGATCGATAGGGAAGATGATGTTACGAGACGCACCGCGTTCGTCCGGGCCGGCTGGCCGCCCGTCTCAGAGTGAATGTCATATTAGCTATTTCTGGCGGGCTACTTCGTCTCGTCGTTCGACCCTCTCCACCCTTCTTCTTCTTCTTCTTCTTCCTCTTCTTCTTCTTCTTCCTCTTCTTCTTCTTCTTCCTCTTCGTCTCCTCCTCCTCCTCCTCCGCCTTCCTCTTACTCCTCACCCTTCTCATCTTCTTCTTCTTCTTCTTCTTTTCTTGATACTCTGCCCGAAACCTCTTCCTCTTTCTATTCTCTTTCTAATTTCTATACTCGTTTCCCTTCCATTCCGATCTCTCTCTATCTATCTATCTATCTATCTATCTATCTATCTATCTATCTATCTATCTATCTCCGTCACCTTCCGTTTTATTTCTCTAAAAGTAAATCAATTATTTTCACTCGTTTCGTACGGCTCGAAAACCTTTCATCGAACTATTTTAATTGCGATCCATAATAAAACGACTTCAGAGATATCTAAGTAATATTTTATGATATGCGATCGAACAGCCTCGTTCTCTTCTCCTTTTTTTCTTTTTTTTTTTATTTACTTATTTTTTCTATTTATTTTATTTTATTTTATTTTTATTTTTTTTTTTTATATTTCTCTGCTTTTCTTTTTCTTTTTTGTCCCGTCTTTCGAGCGAAAGAAGTGCATTATTAAGAACGAGCAACTCGATTCTCGGGAGTAACGAGTTTTCTATGAATTTCCAGTTGTGGAATTAAATATAACTCGTTCCGATGTCCTGTGTGGGCTGGCCCATTGTACTTTTGGTATTGTGAGTTAGGAGGTAGTTGGAGACGCGTTTGTCGAGGGTTTTCCGGTTAAAAGGGAAAAGGAAAAGTCTCGGGAGGAAAGCAAAATTTGGGAATGGGAATGGGCGTGGTCGTTCAGATGGAGATATTCCTTTGAGTCTGTTCTAATTACACTAAAAAAGATGAAAAATAAATAAATAAATAAGAATAAGAAAAAGATGAAGATAATGCAACGAGTAATAATGAAATATATTATAAAGTAGTAAGGATAATTATGACGATGAAAATAATGATGGAAGTAATAATATCTGCTACTACTACTACTACTATTAGTAGTAATAGTATATATATACGTACGTGCATACACGTGTGTGAATGTAGATATGTGTTGGGCAGATGAAGTGCAATAAAAAAATCGATTTTTTATCATTGCTGTTGGATTGGCCAAAGAGTAATGTAGAATCTTATACGTATAAATATTATAGTAAAATATTTAATACAATAGTATTGTGTTGGATTGCATTTTCTAGTATGCCATTAATTCGATAAATAATTAATGTCGGAATTGATAGTATTTTATATGCAAATAAACAACACTATAGTATAGTATATTAAATAGCATTGAATATTCTGTACAAATTGTCAACGAAGGATTACCCAATCCAATGTTATTTATATAGATATAAAAAATACGGGAAATTTTCGATCTTACTTGCTGGCCAAACAGATAAATTAAATTAGAGATCAAAAAGTAGAAAATAAATTTTTTACAAATTTTATATAATGGTTGTTAATTCTCATCATATCTATGTAATAGATATTCGAATAAAGTTTCTTTTATTTCTTCTTTTATGTTGTTTCCGTATCGAGCTTCTCTTATCTCTATCTTCATTATTTCATACACACACACACACACACATGTACGTTGAGCCACAATTCGCATTCACTGCATCCAACATTAAAGCTCCACAGATCGATCCTCCGAAAAGAGCATATACATATATATACATATATGTGTGTGTATGTACGCGTGACACACATATATTTAGGTATACGTATATAGTAATATACAAACAGAGTAAACGAGCATTCTCTTCCTCAAAGTAGGTTTTCCACTTGGAAGTACTTTTGACGAAGTGAGAAAACTTGATTTTTCCACGGTCAACTGATACGTCGTACGTCTTTGTTGTCGTCGTCGTTATCGTTCTCGCCATTTTCTATTCATTCACACCCACTTCTCTCTCTCTCTCTCTCTCTCTCTCTCTCTCTCTTTCTTCCTCTCTCTATTTCTTCTTTTATCTTTGTTTATTCTCTCGAACGACCATCAGATAATTTCGGCTAGCTGGCTATTCTTTGGGAAGAATAAAATGAAATATTGTTTGTACTAAGTTTAAGAGTTGAAGGGATGATATTATATTATTTTAATTTGCACAACTTCTATTAATATAAAGTTTCAGAATAATCCCTTTCTGTACTTCTCTTCACATATATATCGTTCGAAAGTAATCTTTAGTTAATGGAATGGCCTCGAAAAACGGTAGATATCTTGATACCTCGTGGCAATCTAGTTGATGTATCCGTTCTTATCCATCTTATGTATAAAAATTGATTGCTATCTTACGTAGTATGGCCCTTGACATCGAGCGCGACGAATTTGTAGGGTTCTCGTGGGACTAATAGAACATCTTGCGAGTGGTGGGGAGGGTGGGGGGGAGGGGTGGGAGGGAGGGAAATAGATCGAGACGAACGTATCATTCGTTCTATTTTTTCGTCCGATTCACTTCTTCTTCTTCTTCTTCTTCTTCTTCTCTTTCTTATTTCGTTTATTTATTTCTTTTTATTTTATTTATTTTTTTTTATTTTCGTCTTCTTTTCTTGTCTTGCTCGACGCAAAAAAAAAAAAAAAAAGAAAGAAGACGTTAAAAATCGAATCGGTGGTAAGAGAAATCTTTCGATGGTTTCCCTCACTCCCCACCCCCCGTCCCTGTCCCCGCCCACCCATCACCCCCGTGTAAGTAAGTATTCCACGAAAGAGGTCAAAAATATGCATTTAAGAAATTCCCCAGGAGCGAGGGTCGATCGCATTCCTTCGGTTCTTTTTTTTTCACAACCGTCTACCCTCCTACCTATCTCTTGTCCCATCCTGCTGCCCTTCATATACACCAAGAGCTTCCTTCCAGCTCCGTTAAACTTTGTGGTTTCCGCGATGCTCCTGTAAATAATCGCGTAAAAGGGCTTCGAGACATTCTTCCTTTCGTGCCTGGCAACTTCTCGTTGTAGTAAAGGGGCATTCTTCATTTCTCAGAAGGAACATTTTTCGCGGCATTCTTTCTAAACTCGATCGGTAGTGATCTTATCTTTTTACGGTTAAGGAACGGGAACTCTTTCGGATGCGATTCGTGTGAGAGAGTAAGAGAGAGGATAAGAGAGATGAAATATAAAGCGTTCGTTCGTAAAAAAGCGCGGCTATTAATCATTAAAGTTTTTGCGGCTAATCGAATGCCAATGCGGCGATCGTGGAACGATTTTTCTATCGAATAAAGAGAAAGAACTATTCCTCCATCTACCCCCTCTCTCTCCCTCTCTCTCTCTCTCTCTCTCTCTCTCTTCATCTTCTCTTTCACTTCTTCGTCTTATTTCTATTCTCATAATACGTATAGCACGTATACATCCTCCTTTACCACCTTCGTCTCTTCTTACTCGAATCATTCTCTTCATGAAACGTGTTCAAGGTACGTACGTACCATACATACATATATACATACATACATGCATACATGCATACATGAAGATATGTACGTGTGTATGCAAATCCAACATCGTGTTACGTTCGGTATAACGGGACGATAACTCTGCTGTCTGGTAAATAAGCAGAATGTTCTACTTGTCCGTCGGAAATGCCGTATAGAATGGATTCCCATCTGGCTGGTTGTTAGCTACTATTTAGCTAGGTGGAAAAGATATGTATATGTATGTGTGTGTGTATGTATGTATGTATGTATGTATGTATGTATGTATGTATGTATGTATGTATGTATGTATGTATGTATGTATGTATGTATGTATGTATGTATGTATGTATGTATGTATGTATGTATGTATGTTCGTATGTGTATGTATATATATATATATATATATATAAAATTCGTGAATCCGCTATTCGGAAAATTAGTTACCATTCGAACTAGAAAATCATTTCTCATCTTGGAAATCACGATCTTTCTCGTCTATCACGATTTATCTCTCTAAGATCGATATATCCAATCGTCCCGTTTCAACTACGTTCTATTACGTTCTATGATTTTCCTTTGAGAAATTGGCCAGTCATATATCCTAACATTTCCAGGACGAAACGATCTATACCTTTGGGAATATATAACACTCGTGATTTTATTTTTAGCGATCGATTTATTGTCGGAATTATTTCCATCGGTCGTTTCTCGTAATAATAATAATAATAATGATAATAATAACACAATAATAGTAATAATGATAATAATAATAATAATAATAATAATAATAATAATAATAATAATAATAATAATAATAATAACAATAATAACAATAATAATTTCGAAATTATCCCATAGTTCGTTATATCTCCTAGGTCTGACGCCCGAGTAATAAAGGTTTTTTTTTTTCTTTTTTTTTTTTTTTTTTTTTTAATTTAATTCGTAATTATGCACTTTAACGAGTGCGAACTTGTCGCGTTCCATTCCCATCCAATTTCTTTCATTAGTTCCCAATTTAAATTCACCCTTTTCGTTAGACCAATCGTTTCGTTCTCCGTTTCGTTAGACCAATCGTTTTAAACTTATTTCACGTTTATCGTTATCAAGCACGGTACGCGTTAATCGTCGTCGCGATAAGGCACGCGAGATAAATCTCCCTATATAATTATCTATAATTACGTAACGAGTCTTACAAACTTACGTTTAATTGTTTTCGTGAATATTCAATTAAATATTTATCTTTATCTTCCTATATTTCTCTCTCCCTCTCTCTCTCTCTCTCTCATCTCTCTCTTCCTTAAATAGAAGTAGGTACACGTTGTTACATACGCGCATGTATAAATAAATTAAAAGAAGGGAAGAGCACGTATTTTCGTTAGATAATACAAACGTATCGTCGCGTCGCGTTACGTCGTTCGAATAGAAATTATCGTTTTCTCCCTTGTGTACTCTGTTATAATGGGACGGTGTAAAGGAGTGTGTAGGAAGTAGGGTGGGGTGAGGGTGGGTGGAGAAGGATTGGGGTGGGGGGGGGGGAGAAAGGTAAGGAGGGAAGGAGGTGAAAGAAAGTAAACGAGGATAGAGATAGATTGTGATGATAGAGAGAGAGATAGAGATAGATAGATAGATAGATAGATAAAGAGAGAGAGAGAGAGAGAGAGAGAGAGAGAGAGAGAGAGAGAGAGAGAGACATAGAGACAAGATAGTATAATGGTAGGAGACAATGGCGAAGACAACAAAATTTCTTTGTCGCAACGATCGACTACATGAGGGATTCTCTTTCTAAGGGAATTTCTAAGGAGAGGGGTAGAGGGAGGGTAAGGTAAAAGTCCTCTTCCTTTTTCTCGCGTAGCATGAATCATTAAGGAACAAAAGATCGAGACGCGACGATTCTCGCGAGACGACCTAACGAGAATTTCCGATGCTCCCTTACTACCAGTTTTCCGTCAATGACTTAAGTACTTACTCGTGGCTTTGTCTCTACTTTCCTCTATTTTCCTTCTCTCTCTCTCTCTCTCACACACCCACACAGATTGTCTCTCTTTTCCTCTCTTTACATCTGCTATCCGTCTATCTTTTTGCATCTCGTTGAATTTGCTGCTTGCCCCTTTTGTGTCAGCATGCGATAACAAGCGACAGCGGAAAGAGCCCAGGGTCAATTTCTTTTCTTCTTCGTCTTCTTCTTCTTCTTCTTCTTCTTCTTCTTCTTCTTTCTCCTCCTCCTCCTCCTCCTCCTCCTCTTCTTCTTCTTCTTCATACATTTTTATCTCCCCACCGATAATGTCCATACGCGAAGGAAGTATATATATACACAGATAGGGGCCGAAAGACGCGAGATTTTGTTCTCTCTCCCTCATTCTTTTTTATTTTATTTTATTTTATTTCATTTCATTTCATTTTATTTTATTTTATTTTATTTTTGTTTAGTCATAACGTCTCTCGATTTTAATTAAATATTTTCTTTTTATAGATCGGTTAGAAGGGTCAGTGATATTTTCTTGTTTTTTTTTTTTTTCTTTTTTTTTCTTTTTTTAATTTAGTCAAAGAATTTTTTCCTTTAATTGTGCTTTCATTCTCTCTCTCTCCCTCCCTCTCTCTCTCTCCTCTCTTTCTCCCGCTTTTCATCTCATTTATTTATTTTACTTTTCCCTGTATCCGCGTCATACCTTCAAATAGAATTTACTGACCGTCGTGATAGTTCAGAATGTACCTACCTACCTACCTACCTACCTACCTACCTACCTACCTACCTACCTATATACCAACCTACATAGATTGAAAAGTAGTAACAATATTTCTGATCGCAGTCGCGCGTTGTCCCAGCAGCTAGACGACGAAGTAAAGGGGGCCTCGTACGATATTTATTTAACCAAGCGAGACGAGATACGTTATTGAATAAATAAATGGCAGAGAGAAAGCGAACGTAGAACTTGAGTGGTCGAAGAAAAGGAAAAGGGCATAGGGCATTAGGGTAGTTTTCCTGAGTAACAAACATGTTCTCGAGAAAAATGGGTTTCGCTATTTTTATCGACGTTGCTTTTTCTTCTTCTGCGAGAGCGAGATAGATGGATAGATGGGTAGATAGATAGATAGAGATAGAGATAGAGATGGAGATGGAGAGAGAGAGAGAGAGAGAGAGAGAAAACAAGAAAAAAAAAATAAAGTACAACTTTAAATCGAACGCTTCCGTACATATTTTTCTTCGAGAGTTCCCTTCGTATTTCTCTTTCCGCTTTTCCACCTCTATTTGCATCCCTCCCCGAGGAGACTTATCACCCTCTACCACCCTCAACCACCCATCCAACCACACACCCCAATAAAAGCAATAGCAATTATTTCTTTTCTTTTGTTTTTCGTTTTCTCCATTTTTTTTTCTTTCCTTTTTCCTTTTTTTTTATTTTGTTTTGTTTTTAGTTACATCGGTACGAACCCGAACACGCGAGACGTTCATAAATCTTTCGTTCGAGAGAGAAAGAGAGGGAGATAGAGAGAAGGAGAGAAAAGTGAAGAGAGAAAGACAGAGTAAAAGAGAGAGAGAGAGAGAGAGAGAGAGAGAGAGAGAGAGGAGTCGAGCAAGTATGATTCATGATTCATTATAAACATGCGTGTCGAGCGCGTCCAACTCGTTGGAGAATAACGAAGTATTCGTGAGGAGACGTTCATTCGCAACTTACGAAACAGAAATTGTCCGTGCGAAATGTTGTTTTATTTTTATCGGGATTAGAAAACAAAAAATATTGCAGCTAAGTTCCAAGATAGATTGTTCCTTTTAACGGAATAATGAAATTGTACGTGGGGGAAGGAGAAGAGGATGACGTCTTTAATTTTTCGCGTGATTAAATAACAAATAAAACAAAAAATAAATAAATAAATAAATAAATAAAATAACAACATTTAAGAATTTCTCTTTCTCATCTCGTAATCTCATATTGTTTCGCTTCTTACTAACCGCGTACTGTTGTTTGATAGACTAAAAGAAAAAAAAAAAAAAAAAGAAAAAGAAGAAAGATTGAAGGAGAAAGAGACGAAGAAGCGTTACTTGTTATTAAAACGTAATAGAGTTTATTTTGAATAATCA
>OU964967.1:6244691-6252191 GCA_918808275.2 Dolichovespula sylvestris
AGTGAAAAGAAAACTTGAGAAAAAATTGAAAATATGAACTCTTGATTTCTTCCCTTTGTATTCGACGACGCGCATACGTAAAAAATATATGTGTGTGTGCGTGTGTGTGTGTGTGTGTGTTAAACAATAGCATTCGAAACGTCTCTGCTTAACTCCAACACGCAATCGTCGAAACAATGGACGTGGTGTTCGAGAATCGGTTACAACCGCGACCGACCGATACAGTGGGATTGGTCGAAGGACAAAGGGCTTATCGAGGCAACGATGAACGCGTTCGTACGGTCGATCAAACGCGTTTTGTAACCACCCCGTGGAAACACCCACGAATTGCGAACTCGACGCCATTGTTCGTAACGATTTAGTATGCGTTTGGTACTGTGTTCACGAATCGCACCAATCGACTATCCCCCTTATCTAAGATCATGGAAAAAGCATCGGGTAATTCAATGCGTTTGCGACGTTGAGAAATCGGGTTTATCGCCTCGATAATAACACTTTTTATTATCACGCTTTATTACTCGTTGATTGCGAACGTGGGTGATACTTTTATTCTTCGCTTTTTCTTTTCACTTCTTTTCGTTTCTTTTTTTCTTTTTTGCCGTTGCTTTTCTCGCTTAAAAGAATTAGGACGAACGGTAAAATTATCGACGGGCTTGTTTTTCGTTTTCTTTTCTTTTTTTTTTTTTTTTTTTTTTATTTTTTTTTTTTTTACTTTCGTTTCAATTTCAATATTTGCATATTCTATCGACGACGATCACTTCATTACTTTATATATTGATTACTTTTTATTTCGTATTTTTTATCTTTTTTTTTCTTTTTTCTTCTCGTTAAGTCAACCCACACAATTAGATTATATTTAGCATTCAACGCGCACGATGTTTATTATATCATTACCTCTTATCATTTGGTTTCTTTCGTATTCGGTAATAATGAAGATTCGACGATTTCATATTTCCCTGTTATATCGTATTATCAACGATAAATCGTGTTTAGAACGAAATCGTAACACAATGACAAAGTTTCTACGGAATTTATGGAATTATTCCGTTGAGATAAGAATTAACCACGAGTCGAGTTAATTAAACCGTAGATGCAAATATGAATGTAAGTACGGTATGTTACGATTCACAACGTTTCCCTCTTTAGAAACGCATTGAAGATTAATCATAGATTATCGGAAAGGTAGAGGTGGGGAATAGCACGGTACCATATTAACCGGTGGTATAGTCGAAGTTTACTCTCGTAAACGAAGCACTCTCTCAATCCTACAGGATCTCGCTTTCTAACGTCTGTGTAATGCAATGCAAGCTAGTTCGGTATTATGACGTTATAAGGGAGATCCGTATGTGTGCGGATACACCTATGAGTTGGGACCAGCTTTAGGATCTGGAAGTAACGCTATGACGATCGACATTCACCGTTTGAACGGGAAATTGCAAGCTTTGAGGAATAACAGAGGGAAAGAGAGAGAGAGAGAGAGAGAGAGAGAGAGAGAGAGAGAGAGCGAGCGAGCAAGCGAGAGAGAAGGAGAGAAAGAGAGAGAGAGAGAGAGAGAGAGAGAGATAATATAAGCTTGTCAAAATAGATCCGAAAAGCAATATCGAAATGACATTGCGATTTCATTTGAAAGCATATTTTTCTAAACTTTTTTATATGCCTGTTAAAATTAATTTTTATATTCAATCAATTCGCGTAATATTCGTGCAAATAATTATTGAGAAAGTTTATTTATTTATTTTATATATACATTCAAAAATTTGATCATTTCCAAACTAATCCACATTATTCTAACAAATATCGGATTGACATGTCCGTTCAATTTTCTATGGAAGTAAATATTTGTCAAATAATATATTAATATCTTGTATATGTGTGTGTGTGTGTGTGTGTGTGGCTAGGTGTCAACGTGCGTTATGCACGTTGTAATAATAATAATTATTACAAATATTATTGTAATAATAATAATAATAATCGGTAATATCGTATTATCGAGAAAAACAATATATTTCCATTTAACGAAATAACGTTTCTTCTCTTCTACGTCTGGTAATCGTAATAAGAAAAGTCAACTTTTGCTTTTGCTTTTCTTTCCTTTTTTCGATTTTCTTTATTACTTTTTCTTTAACGAAATCGGAACAGCTAGGATACGTAGATGATAGACTCTACGGAACGATTCTCTTCGTGAAGAGATAAAGAAAGTTTTCGTTTCAATGAGATATACTTCCATCGATCGTATGCGGGACAGCCAACGAATATACGTTTGTATCTGTATAAATGCATACGTATGATCCACATCTACGTAAAATGGTAGTAACGAATATCGGAAAGAAAAGATAAGCTGATACGAGAATCGAATTATTGACGTACTTTTCACGAGATTAAACGCTCGTTCGAAAATATGCTACAAATTATTTCGAGTGTTGCATTTCACTCGGCTAGATATATAAATCGATATTAATTGATATCGCGAGTTTCTGTGTAAACGAGCTACTCTCTCTCTCTCTCTCTCTCTCTCTCTGTATCTCTCTTTATCTGTATATCCGTCTGTCTGTCTATATGTATGTATACATGTCTGTCTGTCTGTCTGTCTGTCTGTCCATATCTGTCTACCGATGATTCTTGGGTACCGAAAGTTACGTCCCTGATCGCTATTTTCGCCATGTCCGCGAATTATTTATAGCCGTGGTAAGGAACGAGCGAGCGAGCGAGCAAGCAAGCACAAGCACAAGCATAAGCAAGCAAGCAAGCAAGCAAGCAAACGTCTCGCGTGTTCTATTCGTCCGCCATCATGAAAACTTTGCACCTTTGGATTCGTGCCGAAACTCTAATTCTCTTTAATAGAGAGAGAGAGAGAGAGAGAGAGAATAACCAATGGTGATTTTCCTTCTTAATCGTAGCAACTATGTCGGTGAAGCTATGTATGTACGTCAAATTGCTTATATCATTATACTTGGATATTTATTCGACGATATAGCTAATTGACTCGTTTCTCGAGTTACGTTCACGGTATTATTTTGATTTATATATATATATATATATATATATATATATATATATATATATATGCATCTTTATATTTTCTCTCTTCTGTTTTTTCTTTTCTTTATTTTCTTTTTTTTTTTTTTACAAAAACGATATCTTCGACGAATAATGAATTTGATATTAGAATCAAATCGTTGGAATATTAGAAAGGATGTTCGTTAAATGTCATATTGGAAAGGAAAAGAGAAAAACGAAAATAAAGGAAATAACGAATGAAATAAATTTGCATACCACTCGACCAAAAAAAAAAAAAACCAAGAAAAAAATATAAATTAAAATAAAGCTGGTCAAAACAAACGTAAATATTTTAAGGATATTTGAAATATCCTCTCTCTCTCTCTCTCTCTCTCTCTCTCTCTCTCTCACTATGTGTATATATATATATATATATATATTTGAAATGTGAGACATCTATTGAAGTGTCACACCGCATATCTCAGACGTAAGCAGTTATATTTCTTTTATTCATATCATAGTCATAAAGGCAAATGGAATTTTCTGGTCGATTCGACGATTTTCATACGGGGAATATATATATATATATATATATATATATATATATATATATCTTCTTACGGATAGAACCGAGTGGACAACTCTGTTGCTATCATTTCTACGCTTGGGTTTTTCGTAGGAGTAATAGATAGATATTATTATGGATTATGGTTTGGCGAATAATCGTGCGAGCTTGCCTATAGAGACCCATAGTGCTACGCGTTTCAGTGATCCGGATAATCCCTACGTTCAAATTTCACATGTTACTTTTGATTATATCACTTCAAATAGATGCGAATGTACAGTTTCAACAAAAAAAAAAAATCTAATTTTTAAGATGTGCCAGAGAAAGAGAAACAGGGAGAGAATGAAAGATAGAGAGAGAGAGAGAGAGAGAGAGAGAGAGAGAGAGAGAGAGAGAGAGAGAGAGAGAGAGAGAGAGAAGAGAATATACGTATCTTTATTCGTTACGATACACAGCGTCTAGCTTTATCATAGTGAAATAGCTTCGATGTAATGCTTAACTTCCTTTCTATCTACTGTATGTTCAGAGAGGAGTCATAATCGTCCCAATTCGCTTGCGTAAGAACTATTCTCTCTCTCTCTCTCTCTATTTCATTGTGTTATCAAGTTCTCTCCTTGTAATGTTATCTCTCTGTCTCTCTCTCTCTCTGCCTCTCTTTCTCTCTCTCTCTCTCTCTCTCTCTCTCTTTCTCTTTCTCACTATCTCTGAGTCTCAAACGTTTCGACCATTTACCCTTCCATTCAGCCACTAGCAAAGAGCACCTATGCGATATTCCTACCGATGTCGCTCGGAAGAACCAAAGGACACGATTAAGCGTAGGCGGGGTTATTTCAAACGAATATCATGTTCTCGTGGTAATAATTATATAAAATTTCAACTTTTTCACAACAATCCTACACGAATCTTATCTTTAGCTCCGATTACGTTCTATAATATTTCTTCAATGCATTTACTTCTACCACCTACGTTCGATATCTTTTATTATCCCTTTCTTTTCTTTCACTCTCTCTCTCTCTCTCTCTCTCTCTCTCTCTCTCTCTCTCTCTCTCGTCTCTCGTTATCGTCTCTTTTTTTAATTTAATAATTTGACAGAAGCCGAACGCGCATTATCTTTGGTTTCTCTTTTTTCTCTTCTTTATTTTTTTCCACTTTTTTCTTCTTTTTTCTTTTCCTTTTGGTATTGGCATTTCGAAGATTTACATTCTAGGAAAGTGGAGGAATATAAACGATCGAGAAGCTTTCTCGTGCTTCGTAAGAGACATGAATTATGTTCCAATCATCGATCGGTATTCCCTTCTAATAGAAAATCAACTTGCGGAAGGGATACTCGGTTGCACAAATTAATCGTTAATATTGTCAAGTATATATATATATATATATATATATATATATATATATATATATATATACGACAAGGCGACATTTATCCTTGTTTAAATACGCACGTATAATATATATATATATATATATATATATATATATATATATATATATATATATACCCTCCCGAGGTATCTTATATGAAACTATTTCAACCGTAAATGATCTTACAAGTAAAACTTTCATCGAAACGCCTTCGTACTTCTTTATAGAATATATAAAATATCTATATTTACAAAGGTCATTGATCTTTCTTTCGAATCGAAATGAAAGAGAAAACAAATGGAAAGGAGGAAGGAAGGAACATGAAAAAAAAAAAAAAAAAAGAGAAGAGATCTTGAAAAATTCGACGTGAATCGAGATCGTTCGGGCATTTTAGTAAACGTAAAATCGTATACGCGTGAAGGTATTTAAACGTAATAGAAATATTTCAATGGGGGAACATGTTCGCGCGTGCACACATGTATCGCACACGTGTAGGCGCGCGCGCGTGTAAAGGGAAAGAGTGAAATAGGAAGATAATTTATACCCACGGAGATCCGGAAAATTTCGAACGAAGCCGGTTCTCTATATCCGACGAGCATTGTTCCTCTTTCACGGACCGAATGAAAATTCATTATCGTTTTTCACAGATTTTCGTACGGTCGATCTCGTTATTGGAAAATGTTATTCTACGCTCCATTGAATTTGTAAGATTGACATGCTCGAATATCTAGTTTCACATCTATCTCTTTCTTTCTCTCTCCTACTCTTTCTCTTTCCCTTTCTCTCTCTCTCTCTCTCTCTCTCTTTTTCAACGATATTGTAACGCAGAATATGGTACGAGATGGTAGAAGTCGAAAAGTATGTCGTAGCAACGATTCCATACTTCTATTCTTTGATATTGCAATAAAATTATCATCCCTATACGGAGAGATTAAATCCGCTATTATAACTCGAGTTGGATCGTTCTTCGAACGTGAAAACGAGCGCTCATCAGATACGATCGAAGTTAGATACACGATTGGAAAATTCACGATGAAATAACTTCATCGTTCTTCTCGACATTGTGACCACTTCGAGGGGGAGTGGACAAATCTTTTTCCACTTTTTCTTTTTCTTCCTTCTTCTCTCATCTCTCTTTTTCTCCCGTGCCTATAGGAGCGCAAGGAGAAAGATCTTGATTATCTTGATCGGAGAATGAATTCGTGATATATGCGATTTTATTTGATTATACTAACGAATCCCTTTCGACGAACGTGGCGTATCCATCTGTTTTCGCGTTGCGTTAATTAATGCATTAAAAAACAAAAAAAAGAAAGAGAGAGCGAGAGAGAGAGAGAGAGAGAGAGAGAGAGAAAAGAAAAAAGAGAAGAAAAGCTAGAAGAAAAAGAAGGTCAATTTTTTTCTTTCGCTTTTTATTTATTTATTTTTTTTTTCTCTTTTTGTAGTATTAAATCAGATAACCGGTGAATGCAGTGCCGTCCCGCACGCTTGTTTCAGTTGATAAACAACGAAACAGACAAAGAGGATGAAAAGGGATAGAGGAAACGAAGGAAAGTAAAGCTAACGAACAAATACTGTCCCTATGTTTACCCTGGTTTCTCATAACGTAATCGACTCAGTGGACACCGGTCCCTCGAGTTACTCCGTACATAGTTTGTTAGAGGGAACAAAAAAGAAAAGAAAAGAAAAGAAAAAAAAATAACAAAAAGACTGATTTGATATGTAAATATCCTTGTTTATTTGTTCTGATGTATATTTTATGTTTGACAGAAAGAAGATGTCCCAACTGATTCGGCGGAAGATCAACAAATGGATATTCTATACCTCGAGCCAAAACTGTAAGTTTTTATTCTTGTATTCTTCTTGTTTATTTTTTCCTTTTTTTTTTTCATTTATTATTTTTCTTTTTCATCACCTCGTCGTTATCCCAAAAAAAAAAAGATTTATTAAATCGTAGTGTTACGAGAAGAGACGTCAGGTTTTTTTATTTTTATTATTTTTTTTTTTTTTTTTTTTTTTGTACATTCTCGAGTCAAACATTTATATCTCTTTGACGAGTATCAATAAAAAAAAAAAAAAATAATAATAATAATAATAATAAATACAAAAAAAAAACTCGAAAGATATCAATATCAAATGAGTATCATCCGTTTATTAATTTAAATATCTTCATCGGATGATCTTAATCCAATGAAGATCACGTTTTCCTTCTGGTAAAGATCATCTTTGAATACGAAGAAACTCGACTAGTAGTCTGTAGAACGAGCTCGAACGAAAGTTTGGGAAATCCGTGTAAATATAGAAGGATGTAAAACGGCACTTGGATTCTCTGGCACTCGTAGTGTCGTCTTACCAGAGAAAGAGAGGAAGACAGAAGGATAGAGAGAGAGAGACAGAGAGAGAGAGAGAGAGAGAGAGAGAGAGAGAGAGAGAGAGAGAGAGAGGGAGAAAGAAAGATAGAGAGATAGAGAGATAGTAAGAGAGAAATACTTGGTACAATTGATTTTGAAAGTCATACTAAGCCAGAATGCTTCTTCCAATTCGATGGCGGTTAAATTATAAATTCCGTTTTA
>OU964967.1:6257191-6277191 GCA_918808275.2 Dolichovespula sylvestris
TTGAACAATCTTTCTCATCTTGAAAATAAACCGCTCCTATTATTCAAGCGATTTAATTCGATTAACAGGGCTACTTTACGTCACTCGATCGTAATCTCGAAAAGTTTTCGTTGATATTGAAAAGGAGATAGGCGATGGTATAAAAAAGGAGAGATCCCTTACGATTATTAATTTCTCTTAATTTAATCATTTCTCAAAGGATATATTCTTCATACAAAATATTAAATATATGTATGTACACACACACACACACACACATATATATATATATTTATTTATTTATTTAGTTTCTTCAAGACTTTAATCCTTTTAGAATAGTTTTTTTTTTTTTTAATTTCTTTAGACTTGAAATAGTTTAGAATAGTTTTTATTAAAGAAAATAAAGTTAATGGAAGAAATAAGAAAATGTTCTATTTGATATTTTCCAAATACGATACGGATATGGTTTTTAATTCGAACGTTTAATTTTAACCGTTTCTCTTCTTTTCTTTTCTCTTGTTGTTTTTTTATTTTTTTATTTTTTTTTTTTTCTATGATTGGTCCTGCATCCATCATCGGTCACGATCGTATATAAATATCGTAACGTCGTAAAAGGCATAAATTCGATTTCGGGTTTTGAAGGTATGATTCATTCTGACTGCATCAATGTTTTATCAAAAATTTGTCATGCCAGTCGAACAAGTGCTCGCAGACATCGTAAGCGGTAAGGAAAAGTCAGTCGAGGAGAAAGATGAAGGAGGAGAACGTGCACTCGAGAAAATCGTGGAGGAGGACGAGGAAAAAGGAGAAACGGTGAATGAGAAGGTAGTGAACGAAACCGAGGAGGAGGAGGGGAAGGAACGTATGGGTGGTGGTGCAGACCAACCGGAGGAGACTACCAACGAAGAGGATACGTGAGTAGGATCGTGATACGAATAAATTTGATCTAAAATATAACTCGATATCATTTAATATACTTTTCTTTTGCGTTTTAAAATTTTCTTTCTTTCTTTCTCATTTTCTTCTTCCCATTTTTTTTCTTTTTTTTTATTTTTTTTTCTCTTCTAATTTTTTCATTTCTTTTTTTTTTTTTTTTTATACGAAGAAACACCTGCAAGAGGGAAAAGAAACAAATATTTAATAATTCTTTTTCCTTTTTGATTTAACGGCGAGATCTTACTTGTTGCGCACGATGGAGGGAGAAAAACAAAATTGATTCGTTCATTTTTAGATAAGTATGTTGAAAGAAACGCTCTACGATGCGTATTTACCTTTTGGTTGGACGACAAAATTTCTCTAACCGGGGAAAGAAACGAAGATCTTTTGTCTTTTCTTTTTTCTCTTTTTATATATAAGCAGCGAGACCTCGCTTGTATTATAGCAGACAACGAAGAAAAATTGATTCGTTTATTTCGTATAAATACAATGTCGGAAGAAACACTCCGTACGATGACGCGTATTTACTTTTCGGTTAGACGAACAAACTCTTCTAATAGGGAAAGAAACAAATACCTATTTTTTTTTTTTTTTCTTTGTTTTATCTTTCTCTTGCGTTTACAGTAAATTCTAACTTGTTGCGCGCGATGCAAAAAAAAAAAAAAAAAAAGAAAAAAAAAGAAAGGAAAGAAAGAAGCTCATTGACTTATTTATCTTATACGTCGAGCGTGTCGGAAAGAAATATATACGTGAGACGTGTTCAAACACAGCTCGTATTACGACAAATGAGATATTTATCGTTCTGATTACTATTAAATGTTTAGAATATCAACGAAGAATCGGATCTCGTAGGGACGATCGTTAATTAAAACGGCGTCGTCGTTGATCGCCCGTAAGATTTATCTCGTTCGAAAAAAAAAAAATGAAATAAAAAGAAAAAGGAATGATATAAGGGTTTACGTTGGATAAGAGAGAGAGGGATTCGTGCAAAAGAGATATCGCGTATGTTCGATGGACGAAAAGATAAGGAGGATGATTTCCTTTCTTTTTTTCTTCTTTTTTTTTTTTCTTTCTCGATGAGAACAACCGTGATATATCCTAGAACGAAAGAGGTTATTTATAGGCATGACCGATGATGATGATGATAGGACTTTTAATCTGAACGAAGGATATAACGCGCGTGCTTCTTCATACATTAGTACCGCTGTTATCTCGGAGGAAGAGAAGAAGGTGGCGGAGGCGGGGGAGGAGGAGGAGGAGGGAGGGAAGAAAAAGGAAAACGGCGAAATCGTCGAAAGGGAGGATAAGGATGAGAAAGTCGATGATGATACGTCCGAGTATCTGAAAGAGTGGCCTTTGGGAATACAATGGGAACCCATTGGAATTCAGAAAGAAAAGGATCCTACGGATATTATCGAAGTAACCACTATCCGCGATACCTTACATTTCGTATCCACGTTTAATTCTTATAGCTCGTTAATATAAAAACGGCTTCGCCGATAGAAAATGAAAAATCTTCTTCTTCTTCTTCTTCTTCTTCTTCTTCTTCTACGTTTCGATATGGAATAATGATAAATGCGATTAGAGATAGAGATTAGAGTAATAAGAACCGATACGATCATTGCTTGTAATTCGTTCGAATCGTTCTTTTTTTTTTTTTTTTTTTTTTTGCCCGAATGATCGCCGTGTTACTTACAATGGGCGAAACGATGAAAGATCTTTTTTATTTTTGTTTCCTTCTCGTCCATTTTCTACGGCGTCGATCGTGTATCCGTATTATCATTTTATCCGTTTGTCCGACGGTCTATGTCCCTTTTCTTACTCGTAGATATTAGAAATACCGAAAACTGCCGAGGAGATGCGAGAGATGATTAAAAATTTTACCATCCAAGCTACGATCTATCGATCCTATTTCAAACATTGGATGGAAACTGGCGAACAGGTAAGAAATGATTTCACTTCGAAGATTTTCATTTCTTCGTGTTTTTCTTTTGTTTTTTCATAATTTTAATAAGAAAATACAAATGAAGAAAAATAATTTGTTTATATGTCTTTATTAAAATGAGATTGCTTATGTACTTACCTTGTGTACGAATGTATGTATATATGTATGTATGTATATACGTACGTATGCATGTATGTATGTATGTATGTATGTATGTATGTATGTATGTGAAACGAGTGATCGTCGATAAATTTGATTACGTTCGAACGATTTTCGAAACAATAAGGTATGAAAAATCGTACGTGGTTATACAATAGTTTAATCGTATAGAATAGAGTACACGAAAGTTTCGTTTTGATTCGTGATAGTCAAAGCGACAGGCTTTTTCAGTAAAAAAAAAAAAAAAAAAAAAAAAGAAAAGAACAAAAAGACGAAAGAAAACCTCATCCATCTAGTAATAGTCGGTATACTTGTTCGGCGCATGCCGCATTCTACGTACGTACGGAAATTTACGACTAAAGTGGAGATCGTTCTTTCGCTGGCGAACCAATTCGATTTGTAGAAACAAATAAATTGTAGAAAATGCAAATACCCGAACGATATATAATAGAATCGGTCCTTTGAATGCGTTTTTCGCTTCAAGGATTTTATCCGTTTCGATGGGCTTCCGTTCGGGATTGGACATGGGGGAAAAAGGCAGAGATAGATAGGGAGAAATAAAGACGAATATAGAGAGACGTAGACGTAGATAGAGAAGAAAAATGGGACGGGGAGGGGCGGGCTGGAAGAAAAGACGAATAGGAAAGAGAAAATAATTGGCTGGTCTGTATGTTGTTGTTGTTGTTGTTTTTTTTTTTTTTTTCTTTACTTTTTTTTCCCAAGGAAAAATGCAAGCGGGAAACTGTATATATTTATTAGATACATATACGAGGTGTTAAAATAAGAAAAAGGGTTCCAAATTTAAAATATATGTATTTATATATATATATATATATATATATATATATATATATATTTATGTAGTACTCGTAGATAGACATAAACAAAGATAACCAAAAAAGAAAATCATTGGCCGTTTGTGTGTGTGTGTGTGCGTTTGTATGAGAAAGATGGGCCAAGCGTAACTGCATACGTTTAAATATATACATACATATACGAGATATTAAGAAAGAAAAACAAAAAAAAAAAAAAAGAGAAGGGTCGAGAATACAGAATAGTATACAGTATTCATTTTAAGCATAGTCGAACGAATATTTTCAAATGTATTCGTTCAAAAAACGTTTCGTCGGAGTATTTTTTTTAAACGAACACCTTCTTCTTTCGTTGACGCTACGTATACACGTCACACGTTACGGACATGTTGGCGGTGGGTGTTTGAAAACGATTGTTTTTCAGGCGATCAAAGAGATCGTTGGTAGAACTATCATGTCTACCGCAAAATTACGTGGCATCTTGAAGGATGAAAACCCGGAGGCAAATTTAAAACGGTGTTTGAACAATTCGAGGGGCACGGCTAAACGGGACTCGTGTTTTTCACCTCCTATTAAACCTGCTCAGATGATGGTACGTTGTATGAACGTGCGAAAACAAAAGAGAAAAAAACGATATGTATATACGTATATTTCACCATGTATATTTCGCCATGTATATTTCTGTTCATTTTTTCTGTTTTTTCTTTTTTCTTTTTTTTTCTTTTTTTTTTCTATCTGGAAACGATCTATCCGTCGATCTCTTCGAAAATATTTTTTCTTTCGTCTCTCGCGATCAAACACATTTCTCATTGATTCTCGATTGATTCGATTTTCCCTTCTTTATTTACCCGCTTATTTGTCACGGATTCTTTCGTCCTTCTTCGTAGAAACAATCGATTATGTAAAAGATCGCGACGATTATACGAGACGGTTTATTCGATTGAATAAATATTTCGCGCTTTATTATTTCGTGTTACTTGTTTTCGACGGTGGAAACGCGAAAAAGAAATATCGTTGCAAGTTTCGATCGTTAACAATTTATTTCGATATTCGACAACTCGTCCGATTTGAATGAAATGGAGGAAAGAGAAAGAATGAAAGAAAGAATGAAAGAAAACAAAAAGAAAAAGGATTAACACTTTTATCGAGTTCACGGATTTATCCGGCGACTTTTATAATACACATTTCGATTTCTGTTTTTTTGTTCCTTTTCTTTTTTTATTTTATTTTTATTTTTATTTCCCTCTATGAGATGGACTATCTCGCGTTCTTGGATCGATCGATAGATCTCTCTCTCTCTCTCTCTCTCTCTCTGTCTCGTTTGCTTACGTCCTTGTATAAATGAAAGAAAAATAAAAACATAGGCCCTTGCGAAACGAATCGGCATGGAGGAGTTTTTGAAAGAGATGGCACGTGCGGAGGAGGACATACCGTATTTTTTCTATCGAAAAATCGACCCGGACATCGGGATAGCAATCAAACACGACGACGAGGAGGTTATCCCATTGGATCCTAACAACGAAGTTATCTTTGGCAATTACGAAAGTCTTCGTTTCAACCTCACCGATAAACCCGGAAAGGATGGTAAATTTTTGATGGACGACGATTAGATTTATTTCCTCGATACGATCAATTATACTGATAAATCGTTAATACCTTTCTGTCATACGTATTTGATATTATTATTAACGCAAATGAAGAGACATATTTTTTACGAATGTTCACGTTATCCACTATAAGAATATAATAAATGAGAGAACGGTGATGTATTTATGAAGATATATATATATATATATATATATATATATATATATATATATATATATATCGTGTTTAATATTTCTGTTAAAAAGATTATTAATTATATCTATGGGTGAAGATAAAGTTAATTTATAAGTAAATTTATAACTCAGATATATATATATATATATATATATATATATACATATACGCACACACGCACAAACGTATGTACATATATACGTATATACATGCACACACATACACATATGCATGTATGTATATTTCACCATACCTATATATATACATATATATCGTCTTGAAACTCGTTATCAAAGTTGTAACTTGGAACGTTAGATAAAGTGTGTAATGAACGAGTAATATTTGCGTGTTCACGTATGATGATAGTGAAAGAGAGAAAGAGAGAAAGAGAGAGAGAGAGAGAGAGATAGAGGATGTAAACCATGTTGGGCCATGATAAATTTAAAACTAAAATTAACGTTCGACGCTGCCATAGTTACATCCTGTAAATACATTCCTAAATTCCTAAACTGTGTACACACTCGAAACGTAACTTTCGACTCGATTTCTCTCTTTCTATCTTTCACGTAGACGACGCACAGAGAAATACTTTCCGTTTCTCTTTCCCCTTTCTCAATTCAGCTTTTCTCTCACATTTGACTCTCGCACGATACATTCAACGACTCTCGGAGTACGTTTATCAAGAGTTGCCGGTTAGTCGTCGTCGTCGTCGTCGCGTTGGTTTCGCATTTCAGTAGTCGACGTGTTGGAAACGGAACTTGTCTTTCACGAGATTTCCCTTTCGCCATTTAATTTCACGACGTTCATCCAAAACTTTCCCGTTGGGATAAATCGTTCTTAACGACAGAGTTCGTTGGATTTTCTACCTCTAAGCTCGAAGTCAGTTCGTCTTCGAGTAAATAACATTTTCTCTATTTCCACTATTTCTATCAAAGTGAGATACATCTCTTCTTTGTACAAAGATATATATGTGTATATATATATATATATATATATATATATATATATATATATTCGTGTGTGTGTGTGTGTGTGTTGTGTATACGTGAGTTATAAATTTACTTATAAATTTACTTTATCTTTTCACATAGAGAAAAAAGTAATTTCTTTTTAATCGCCCGCATTTATTTGTTTGCATACAATTATTTTAAATTTTCGAATAGGCCCGAAAGGATCGAGTTCTTTTACGTTTCCTGTTCGTCCATGAACATTTCTAACGTCCTATTGTATTTATTGATTCTCATCCGCATAATTGCAATGGCATTTCTTTCTGCATTTCTTTGTTCATTCCTCTCATTTATTCCTTTGTTCTAATCCGTATTGTTTTATATTTGCATTCTCTCTCAGTCACTCGTATAATATATACAATGTGCACTCGACCATTCTTAATATTCATAGTTCTTGCTGAAACACTACCACTAACACTAACATCATCGCTAACATTGCAGCGAACGTGCACCAATTTTATTTTTTTTTTTTTTTTTGTAAATTGAAAATATCATTATAATATATAATTGGCAATATTATTAGTTCGTACGATATTTAATTAATATCTGTGATACGTAATTGTGAAATTAATTATTGTTAATTTATAATCTAAAACTATCGTACAATATAACCGGTATATTTAATATTTTACTTACGAATAGAACGAAAGGGGGGGGGGAAAGGAGGAAGGAGAGAAAAGAAGGAGTAAGGTGGGTATAAATGAATAAATGAATAAATAAATAAATAAATAAATAAATAACGATAACAATATAAAAAAGTATAAGCAAGTTTGACCGATGGGAAATATGTTAGTCGAGAATATAGCGAAACATTATTTTGGCTCTTAGTATATAGCAATAACTTTTTGGAAAATGATAAGAGCAAGAAGCGCTCGTTTTCACAGATCTTTCACCTTGGTGATCATCGGCCAAGGTAAAGCTTTTGAATAGCTTCTACGTAAGTATACAATAGGTAGAACGAGAAGCACCAACGTTGGAAGCGGTCCCTGCGGTCGCATTGTCTCGTCGCTCCTTCAAACTATCAACGCGTTCGCGTCACTCTCGAGGAGTAAGAAAATGCCAACAGGAAAGGTCGGTAACGAGATACTCTTTGGATATCGTTAAGCACATATTCTATTTTAAAGTAGTCGAAGGAAAAACTAAACTTAGACTTTTTGAAAAAATTTTCCATTCCGCGTATCCTATAATCCTCCATTAGAGTCGATATATATATATATATATTTTTTTTTCTCCTTCCCACCCCCGATTAACAGTTTGATATATTTATCTGTTCATATTAAATTATTTATTCATATAAAAAAAAAAAAAAAAAAAAAAAAAATATTAAGGGAAATAAATTTGATTATAATAAGTTGGAAATATGGAAATATAATGGAAAAGATCTTCGAATCGTTGAATGTATGAAATTTATTTTGGATTAAATGTAAAATGATTAGAACTCGGACAGGAAGCTTTGAATAAATTAATGGAACTTTGAACGAATAATTGTAACATATGTATAATGTTTCTTCTTTTGTTTGTACTTTCTTTTTTTTTTTCCTTTTTTTTTTTTTTTAATAATAAAATTAGTGTCGCTTAGTTGCCATAATTTTGTGAACTTGAAAACAAAGGGTGTACGTTAGGTATAACGCATTAGAAACGTCGAAGGACAAGCAACCCACAGTGATTATGCTGTACACGCTTCCGTTCGAATTAATGACAACCTCGTGCATGTTTCTACTCATGTATGTATGTATGCATGTATGTAGGTATGTAAGTATGTACGTACGTACTCAATACGTCGCTGCATGTATTACCAAGAATTAACGTTACAGCACGATCAGTGGAAAACAAATTAGGTATGTGCACCGTTAGATTACGCTTCCTCGGATTGATTGTTTCTCACGTATGTACGTGAATTTGTTGGTTTTTAAATGATTAAGAAAGGAATCATATTCGAATCATATTCGTTCTTTTCTTTTTTTTTTTTTTAAGTAATTTTATGCAATCGCCGTATTACGTTATATATTATTAATTATGTATTATGGTATGTATATATATATATATCGATAATATTGAAAAACTTATCACGTTTAGACGTTTCCAACAAAATGAATTATTTCTGTCCAGTTTTTTTTTTTTTTTTTAAATATAAAGTCATCAAAAAATTCTACAAAGAAATATAATCGTTAGTTCCTTCGGGACTTACTTTTATCAAAGACACAATATAGATCTGTAATTTGATGATTGTGTGAAAAAAAGAATTTGTAGAAAAAAAAAATACCTACGAAAATTGTGAGGAAGCGTTAGACAGATCTATTAAAGAACAAGTGGATTTTGTAACGCGTCAATAAATCCAATTAACTCTGCTTCGTCGATATCCATAACCGGCGTACAGATTTTGTGAAAGGATGGCAACAAAATTGACAAAATTCTTTGCTGATAATTACGATTGTATCCAAAAAGGTGTCGGTGTTTCGAGCATCGATTGCTAAGAAATGCTCTTTGGAAAGGTCCAAGGAACGACTGAAAGAAAGATTTTAGTATTGCCGTGTCGCTGTACGGCGTGGCACGTGAACTCTCATGACACATGAGCTCTCTGATAACTATCATAAACATGTTGCGATTATGGTCCCAAGAAAGTGTCCCGTGTCGAGTTTTTACCTTATCGTTCCATAAAACATATACAAAGCTTCGGCACCAACCAGCATAGAATATAACAAAAAGTTAAACCCACAAACAATTTTTTAAATTCCTTTGCAACGATACGCGACGATATAACGTCGTTCGTCGTCGCTGAAATGGTTAATTATAGTTGGGAATATAAAAAGGAAATAAAAAGAAGAAAAATAAAAGAAAAATACAATTGTGCGTAAGTACCCATGTTTCAATTGTCAATTGATATCACGACTTAACTTAAGGCTCTCAGTATTTTCACGTTATATCGTAGAATAGTTCAAATAAAAGTTGTTTTCAGGATGATGCGAACTTTTCGAGCGTGCATGTTAAAGTACCTCTTTTCACATTAAAATTTTTGAAACTAACTTCGGTGGCTCTGTGGCAGTTAAGTTTAGACATATTATACGAGGGAAAAAAAAATAAGAAAATAACTTTAAAATAGAGAGAGAGAGAGAGAGAGAGAGAGAGAATAGAAAAAATTTTCGGTAGTAGAGATACAGGCAACAATTTATCTTCCCAATCCCGTTTTCCCGTAATACCATCTTTATTATTTTTTTTTCTTTTTTTTACAAAATGGAAAGCATTTTAATAGAAGAAAATAAAGCTACTCTTTCATAATCCTTTGTTGGGTGATGTCAAAAATTGTGCCTAAATAAAAAAAGAAAAGAAAAAAGCAGAGAGAAGGCGCTGTAAAAATCTGCGTAGTGGGTTATAAGTATGCCGACGAGGTATTAATGCCACGAAAGTTCTCTCTCTCTCTCTCTAGCTCCTTTCTCTCTCTCTCTCTCTCTCTCGTTCATTCTCGTGCATGTACACGAAGGGAACACGGCGTAAAGGGAGTTTTGAAATTTATTAAGCCCGGTGGTAACTTCGTTCGTCCCTCATGCAATACACCATCGAGCATTCCGGAGAAGCGTTTATCGAAAGCTGAATGAATACAAGCGAGAAAGAGAGAGAGAGAGAGAGAAAGAGTGATAGAGAAAGAAAGAAAGAAAGAAAGAAAGAGCATACACGTCTCTGAAAGATAAATCGGAGTGTTTCCTCTCGCCTCGAGTAAACGTCAACGATTAAAAGCTCGACCTTTCGCGTGCTCTTTTTCTCCTCAGATTTTTGTTTTTCTCGTTCATCCTTCTTATTTTTCTTGTCGTTATTTTTCTTTTTTTTTTTTTAAATATTTTTTCTCTTTGCAATTTCCCCAACCTCCTCCTCCTCACTCGCTCGCTCGCTCACTTTCCCTGTGATAAGCTTGTGAATTATAAAGCACAGGATGGATGCATCTTCGTATCGGTATGAGTTCGTAGTTAGAAGACATGAAAAAAATAAAAATAAAAATAAAGAAGAAAGTAGAAATAACGAAATGTAAGAATAGATAGGAAGAAAGGAGAAAAGGATTGAAAAAGGAAAAATAAAGAAAGAAAAAAAGATAGAAAAGAAGAAAAAAGAAATAACAACATCAAAAATGGAGGAATAAAGAGGCAACGCAAAGGAGAAAAGTGAGAAAAGAGGAAAGCACGTGTAAATTGCACTCGCAACGTTCGTCATCGATTAAGCTGTTTCTCTCACGCTTTAACATCTCGCACCCAACCGCGAATATTTCTCTCTCTCTCTCTCTCTCTCTCTCTCTCTCTCTCTCTCTCTCTGTCTCTGTCTCTGTCATATACATACACACACCGCTCTATACTTTCTAGTTCGCTTTTCTTCATTCGTTGTTTCTCGATGCAACGAACATCGAGGACAAAGCGACGACGTGAGATCGAGTTACGACCTCTTTTATCCGAGATGCACATACGTACATGTAACATATGTGTGTATGTGCGTGTGTATGTGTATGTGTTTGTGTATATGTGTATATATGTATATACTGATATCATTTATATATATATATATATATATATATATATATATATATATATATATATATATATATACTTTTTTCTCTCCTATTCTCTCACTGCAGTTCTTTCTAGCTTTGCTTTCGCAAGAGAACTGGCACACGGGGAACAATGAACGAAACTCTCTCTCAAAACGGTACAACCTCTTCTAACAAATTTTTCTTCCGATTGCGCGCTTAGATCACTGCCGAGTTCACCTTTTAAGATAATCCATTCCATGTTTCCCTATCTTTTTCCATCTGTTTCTCTCTCTCTCTCTCTCTCTCTCTCTCTCTCTCTATCTCTCTTTCTCTATTTCTCTCTTCGTCGTTCGTTCGAACGATTAAACCGTTTCTATATCCGGAATTATGAGAAAACCGTCCTACTTTCGTCTACCAGCGTGGAATCCCACTTTCGGTGAAAGTTAAATTACTTCCAAGGCAGTAATTAATTCCAGGACGTATTTTAGGAGTCTTTGGTCGGAAAGCAAAAGAGCGCAATAATGCTTCATTCGAGATGAAAGAAAAGGGTCTAGTGAAAAGGCAGAGAAAGAGAGAGAGAGAGATAGAGAGGGGGGGGGTAGAAAGGGAAGAGAATGACGAAGGAGGGAAGGTTAAAGAAAATGGTCTAGGGTAAGAAGGAGAGAGAAAAAGAGAGAGAGAGAGAGAGAGAGAGAGAGAGAGAGAGAGAGGGACAACCAAGTGAGAAAGAAAAAAGAAAGAAAATTAGAAAGATCTCTCGTGAGATTTACGAGAAGTATATTTTCTTGCCCGAGGTCAACGGGTGAAACTTTATAAGCGAGATAACACGAGCTTGGCCTTTTAAAGTTTCAACTCGCGTAAACGTTGTAACTCGACAAGCCCAGAGTATCATTGGCCTCTTCCACTTCCGTTCAACCCCTTCTCCACCATCGTTCCTTCAAATCCGTGTACGCGTAGATTGTAACTACGAAGTGGGTACTCAAGGGAAGAAACTCGAAGGCTCGCTCACTCTCTCTCTCTCTCTCTCTCTCTCTCTCTCTCTCTCTCTCTTTCTCCTTTCACCTCTCTTTGAATAATTATACGTACGTGTACGCGTTTAGTATATACATATAATCTATTATGTTTGGTTAATGCATATAACAGATTAATGTTATACGCGAAATCTTTTTAACGCGGTATAAAATCACTACCCATATTATTATTATTATTATTATTATTATTATTATAAGTACGAATAATATTACATTTTATATACCAACTTTACAGCTTCTATCCGTTTATGTTTGAGAATAGTTCAAATAAATAAATAAATGCATAAAAAAAAAAAATGAAAAAGAATTTGTATTAAAATGTTTTTGACTATTTCTTCCCTCGTTACTTACTTTCAACATCGGCTTTCGTGTATACGTACGTAGTAAACGTATATATAAATATATACATATATACATATATACACGGAAAGGTTTTATTTAATAAGATTATAATGAGATAACAAAAGGAAGATAGGTATAAGTACGATAAAAAAATGATTTCACTCGTAGCAATATCTATCGCGTACTACGTGATAAAATCCACCGTTAACTCTTTCTCTCTCTCTCTCTATTTCTTTTCTTTTATCGCTTATAACGATTTATCGATCGATTTTATTTATATACTCCCATGGATATTTAACGCACGACATCACATCGCGAATAACGTTGCTGATCTATTTACGTATTTTAATATTTCAATGGTGATAAGTACGTAGGGCGCATTGGATAGATCGTACCGCGATATCGTCGGACCATTTATTCTTATCAATTTATTTGGTGTATTTTTCATTTGTTTTTTCTTTATTATTATTATTCCACCCTTACACCGATACACATCATCGCGAATATCGTACGAAAATATTGCATGTAATGAAATGACGTACAGAACTTGTACGTGGAAACACTTTTTCATGGGTAAGAATCTAAGAAGAAAAGGTTAACGTGATCGATAACTTTGTAAGTTGAACGGCAAATCGGAAAGATTTTTGACGTGATAACGATGAAACGTCGTTGGCTTCGCCGTACCCCTTCCCGAACCTTTCCCTTTCCCTCCCCTCGCCATAAAATTCCGGCAATATTTCTTCTCACGCGATGTATCACGGGGATCGTTCTCTCGGTAATTACGTTTCTATCCTCTCTCCCTCTTCCTCTCCCTCCCTCTCTCTCTCTCTCTCTCTCTCTCTCTCTCTCTCTCTCTCGTTATCTACCACCCGCTGTGTCCCCTTACTAACAACGAAATTTTTCTTTCCGCCGATGCATCGGACTTAGCGGTTAATTCTTCAAACGTGAGGGAAAGAATTGCTAAAGAAAAAAGGGAGTGAATGAGCGAGCGACCGAAGAGAAAGAAAGAGAGAGAGAGAGAGAGAGAGAGAGAGCAAATATCGTACGAGTAGTACGTTCTGATTTATTATATCGCCGACGAATCGTCGAGTTTTTCTTTTTGTGTAGATGTAAAAAAATGCCGAATACCGACGCGGATTCGTCCAACCGAAATCCCTCTGCGGGGATTTTCTTGCGAAAGCAATATCTTGTCGCGCTATCGACGATTAAATTATTGGACTGAAATTCTGATAGGGGAGAATTTTCGTCGACGTTGAAAAATCGCAATCGGAATTCGTGACATACGCGAAGGGAATATTGAGTTTTAAGAAATTAATGTTGAATATAAATATACACATACATATATGTGTATGTATATATATATATATATTTTTTTTTTAACAATAATTTTGCGCAATATCGACTAGTTTTCGTATGTCTACAAGTGAAAGTACATTTGATCTTCTGTTAAGTCTATACTTTTAAGATGATATCGTTCAACGAGTATAATAAAAATTATTACTCGTGAAATTTTTGAAAATTTATTCGGTGGATTCAAAAAAAAAATATATATATATATATGCATTCACGATAAAATTTATATCTTAACAATTAATAAATTTTGATCAATTAATAAATTTAAGTGCGAACGCATTTGAGAAATCCAATTATTTCTACGTATTGTTTTTCAACGCTTTCTGATCGTTCAATTTCTTCATATCGATTTGACACGTTTTCGTTCGAAAAAAAGGAAAAAAATTGTTGCTAAATAAGACAAAATAGAAAGAAAGAGAAAAATGAAAGGCAAGAAATGAGTGAAATAAATATTCGATGGCGAAAGGAAAGATACGAAGAAAGATGATGGAGAGAGAAAAGGAAAACCGACCAAAGAAAAAAGAACGAGAAAGAGAAAGAGAAAAAGAGAAGGGAGGAGGAAAGGAGATGACCGAGTAAAAAAAAAAAAAAAAAGAAAATACTGTCAGACGTTTTAAAATAGGAACGAACACGATATTAGTTGCTGGATGTATGTATGCGTGTATGTACGTGCGCGACACGTTCTTACAGTCATATTTGTAAATATCTTAAAACGAAAATCGATAAGAAAATGGTAGAGTAGTGCTTAAACGCGCTTTTCATGCTCAGCCTTCATATCAATCGGGTATTACAAGGAGGGAAATAAATTATATGCGAGATATAAGAGCGTTTTTATGTTCTTCTATGAAGAAATGAACGAACGAACGAAAGAACGAAAGAGAAAGAGAGAGAGAGAGAGAGAGAGAGAGAGAGAGAGAGAGAGAGAGAGAGCATTGGCGATTGAATTAGAAGAGTGAGTAAAGAAGGATAAGGGGATAGTTTAGAAGGAGATTCCTCAAAGTATTATAGCCAGAGGACCATAGGAACGATACGTCACGGAATATTGAGCTTCGTAGCCGACGATAGGTCGAACGTGCCTCTTAAAGAAGCCCGTATTAATGGCTTTCTCGTTACAGTAAGTGGTTTCTTAGAATAAGAACTAAGGCAAAATAAGAGTTGGGGAATGAGAGAATAGTGACCTTGGTCATCGTTTCAAGACTAATCGACCAATTCCTTCCTTTTTCTTCTTCTTTGTTTTTTCCTGATTTTTTCTTTTTTTCTTTTCTTCATTTTTCCCCATTCGAGACGAGAGTACGACGAGCTTTTCGGCTTTGTAAGAGTCCTCTTTTTTTTATTCTTTATTTTTCTTTTCTCCCTCTCTATCTCTCTGCGTTTTTTTTTTTTTTTTTTATTACCTCGCCCAAATACACCCAGACGCGTGGGGTAGAAAGAAAGAAAGAAGGAAAGAAAGAAAAAAGGAATAAAACAAAATAGAAAGAAGAGAAATAGAGATTGTTTCGTCGAAGGTAAATGAAGTTTTGATTGAAAGGAATTGCCATTGAGTGTGCGGTTATCTCGCGTTTGAAAAGTTTTTGATTTCATACGAGTGACATATATAAAAATATAGAGTGACATATATAAAAAATAATTATATATATATATATATATATATATATATATATATATATAATGTTTTTGATTTCGTGGTAAGGAAAGAGATAAAAAAAGAGGGTACTTCAATTTGGTGGGAGAGATAAAAAGTAAAAAGTGCGTTACGGATCGTTAGTCGAAAGTTAGTTTCTGGTGGATGGAGGTGATGAACGATAAGGAGATGGTAAAAGGATAGAAAAGGAAGAAGGGTGGAGTTAACAACGGTTGATGATCACGTTCAGAACGCGAGAATAGCAAAAACTAACGCTCGGTAAAGCTTTACGTCATTGTCGCTTTCTGGTAATGCCGGAAAACATTTTGCGGGGAGAGAGAGAGAGAGAGGGTAGATCTCTCATCTGAAGGATGTCTCCTTCACAATTCTGACCAACGTCATTAGTGTTTGCCGTGTCCAAGAGCGTTTCCCAGACTGAAATCAAGGATGAACCTGTATTAAGAGAGAGAGAGAGAGAGAGAGAGAGAGAGAGAGAGACCGGCTGATGAGAGAGATTGCTCCGGGTATACGTGCCGTTAACTCTCTTCGATCTATTGCGGCTTCATTTTCTACATTATGGTTGACGACGTATCCATGATCATTGAATATTATTATCTCAGATCTTTCAATCGAGAAATCTTCACGACACTCGACCAAACCTACAAAATTTTCATCCCTAACACACACACACACACACACACACACACACACATATATATTTAGTACTATAATCACGTTTATGGTTTTATAGAAAAAAAAAGAAAAATGAAAAAAGATTGTACATTCGGATTATGAACAAGATCGATTTATTTCCGACATATTTTTTTCGCCGACCGAAGCATCGAGTTTTTGTTTTTTTTTTCTTTCCCTATACTCGAGAAATGCGAGGGATCGAGTCTTTTTCTCTTTATCGTTTTTTTCTATTTAATGTTTCTTTTTTCTGTTCTCTCTCTCTCTTTTTTTTTTTTGGTTTGTTCGTCGACGAATTTTCAAATGTACGATACCTGATTGCGTCGTAAAATTTCATTAGAAACGTTTATTTCTCGATTATTACTATTGTTGCTGTTATTATTATTATTACTTTTTTTTTTCTCTTTTTTGTTCCACTCTTTATTACACCTTCTTTTATTTTTCCTTCTTCAAGATTTATATCAAGTTTATGTAAATTCTTAAGCGAGATAAAAATTACGATACGATGTGGCAAGGACGTAAGAAAATGTAGCTATATATATATATATATATATATATATATATATATATATATATATATATACATAATATATACATATACATATATATTTTGTATAGATATATATGTATCTATATACAAGCGCTAGAGAATAGGATATAGATGCATGTTTGACAAATCGAGATGCATCTTGTATCCTATACGTACGTTCATACATTTTGTATCAGTCGCCTCTGGTGTTGACGTTTCTCGAGGTGATTTTACGTTACGTAGGTGTATATTGTGAGCGTATGGTGATTTTAGCTTATGTGCCTAGCCCTCGAGGTTTGCCGACACGTGAATTTCGTCGGTTTCGCGCTTAATCGATGATTCCCGTCGGATTAGATTAAATCCAGCAATGTATTTGGTTGCGTGTAAATGGTGCAAAGAGAGGAATTACGTATTACCACGATTACGGGTGGGTCCATTACGAGACTCTCGTAACGCTGCACGCCGTAATTTCTCTTGCTTTCGTTGGAAATGATAATAATTAAAAAAAGGAAAAAGAAAAAAAGGAAAAACGGATCTAGAGAATCCGAAGGAAATGAGTGGGCAAAGCCCGTTCGTTTGGAATGACATTTTTCTAACGTCGTTCGAACAGGGAGAAGAAGAAAAAAAAGATTTTCTATCGACTATTGGATATCACATGCGAATGCATAAAAATATATGCGCGCATAAAAATACGGATACGGATGGGAAGTAACCGGGAGTCTAATATTTGTAAGAGGCTTCGTCGAAGGATGAGTCGCAGCGAGTCACTGGTACCACCGTCTATTTTAAAGATAGAAGGATTTTATGGTGTTTCTGAAACAACGGATAGTAGGATCAATGTGATAGAGAGAAAGATATATACATATACATACATACATACATATATATATAGGTCACGTTTTAAGATTGGCTTGTTTTGTTACAGAGAAATACAGGTAAATGTATGTACGTATGAAAAGCTCGTTCGAGAACCGACGGGAAACGTATCAACCTCTATCGTATTGTTTTAGAACAATTAACGTCATTAGTAGTCCTAGATTCAGGCACTAAAAAAGAAATGAGGGATGGATTACTCGAAAAGGACACTCTTCGTCGAGAGGGAAATTCAGAGATAGATAGATAGATAGATAGATAGATAGATAGATAGATAGATGGATGGATGGATGGATAGAGAAAGGGCGAGATAGAGGGAGAGAGAGAGAGAGAGAGATAGATAGATAGAAAGGGATGAGGGAAAAAAGGAACGATCGAATCCACTTTAGTGAGTCGATCGTTTCGAGAAGCGAATTTTGATGCTCGTAAAATCGTACGCAGAGAGTAGGTATATTTTCAAGTACCTACACATATACGTGTATACATACACACACGTACGCACGGAAGGACGGAAGGACGGACGTACGGGCAGAGAGACAGATATACGGACACATAGGGAGAACTCAACTGAACGAGGCTCATGCTAATTTGGATTCACCCTTCGGCACGGAGGGAGAATATGCGAGAAGAGTACGATCGCATGAGTACTCATCGAACGTGTCCCTTGAGTAAAAGGGACGGTAAAAATAGTAGAGAAATTCCAATCGGATGATACATATATACATACATACATACATACATACATACACACATATATATATATATATATATATATATATATATATACTTACAGGTAGATATATGTTTGTGCGTGTGGGTATATATACGCTAGATATAAACACATATTATATATTATATATAAATGTTCAAAAATGTATGTATTTATGCACGTACGGATGTATGAATGAACGAACGAACGGATTATGTTATATGCATGTTTTTTTAGCTAATCTATCCGATAATATCTCTTCTCCTTACCCGATTGTCGTTCTTACTTGAAATTTGAAAGGAAAGTTTCCTCCTTACCCGCCCCTCCCCCTTCCCCATCCCTCCCGCACCCCCCGTTGCCCCATTGATTGGAATTGAAATATCTCACGAGCGTAGAACGAAAGTTCTTTCTAACGATCGGAAACTCGACGAACGACTAGCTGTAACTTTCTAAATAGACCGGGTCTGCCTATTCTGTAATCAAGTTCTATTGGACGGCAACGCGATTACACTAAATAGAAATAGAGAGAGATAGACGGAGAATGAGATAGATAGATAGATAGAGATAGACAGAGAGAGAGAGAGAGAGAGAGAGAGAGAAGAGTATGTATACATACGCGTACCTGCATACATATTTGTGTTCTCTAATGTTCAATTTACATTCAATATATATACATGTATTTAATATATATATTTATATATATATATATATATTTAAATATACACATGTCAATAATGAGGACAAACTGAAAATAACTCAGTTTACAAATATTTTGTAAATTCCATTCATCATTTTCCTCCTTAGTCGAACTTGTTATCGCTATTAATTCGTCGAAAGGATGACTATGCTCATTGAAAAACTTGTCCACTTTCCTCTTTAAGCTGATTACCTTCACGGACGATGAATCTCTCTTTCTCTCTCTCTCTCTCTCTCTCTCTCTCTCTCTCTTATCCTTTTTCTCTCTGTGTCTTTGTCTCCCTGTAATTAATTACACTTCAATTTCTTCGGTAATTAGCGTATCCCCATTGATCGGGGTACACGATATACAAATTTTCAAGAGTATCAGCAATTTCCAACTTCGTTTTATAGCCGTTTAAGAAATTCCATGATAAAATGGAACGGTATATAAATAAATGGGAGAAGAAATAAAGTCACCGATAAAAGGTTGATTAAATAAAAGAAATATATAGAATGAGAATGAAAGGTTTAAGTTAAAATACGAACGAATGTAAGAGAGAGAGAGAGAGAGAGAGAGAGAGAGAGAGAGATAGAGAAAGAAGAGAGGAAGAGAGAGAGGGGGGGAGGGAATAGAAAGACGAGCTTCTAGGGAAAAGTAAAATATGAAAGAGAATAGAATGAAATGAAAGGGTACTATAACGGGGTGGGGGGAGGTGATAAGGGAGTGAGGGTGTGGGAACAGAGAGCTGAGACATTCTTGATAATAAGAATCTTTCGTCAAAGTTAATAATTTATTCTTAGCTCTGTCACAAACGGATCATTTTCTTTCGTCCACCAACATTTCACGCGTTTTAAACTATTTCGACAATGTTCGAACCAAATAAATATTCGGTTATCATCGGATTAAATAGATTTCCAATTCGAAATTTACCGTGAAATTCGCGATCGAATACGTATTTTAATAATTCTCAAAGAACGTAGAAGTGGTGTAAGAAATTTAAAGAGGTTTTTCTATCTCGCGAAAAAAAAAGAATTGTCTCTTGC
>OU964967.1:6282191-6309691 GCA_918808275.2 Dolichovespula sylvestris
GGAAAGGAACAAGAGCGGAAAAAAGTAAATAAGACAAAAAAAAAAAAAAGAGAAAGACGGTGTATGTGTGTGTTTGTGTGCGGTGTGTTGTGATATGGTGTGGTATAGTGTGATGGTGGTGTATGTATGGGCGCGTGTGCGTGCCTGCGTGAAAGAGAGAGAGAGAGAGATAGTAGGAGAGAAAGCGAAATATAATTTATTTCACACGAGCGTAAATTCAATATAGAAAAAAAAAGGAGAAGAGAAAAAAGAGAAAAAAGAAAGAAGAAAAAAAAGAAAGAGAGAGAGAGAGAGAGAGAGAGAGAGAGAGAGAGAGAGAAGGAAAATGATCATATACGAGCGAGTGTATAAGGAAAGAAAAGGTTTAAACACGAATTGCTATTAAAATTAATGATTAAAATGAGCTTATATATTGTTGTTTAAGTAGATAATAAGTGAATAACTTAATTTGAAAAGTAAAGAGAGAGAGAGAGAGAGAGAAAGAGAGAGTTGATAACTTTATATATATATATATATATATATATATATATATATATATATATATATGACGTCAAAAGGAATTCCATAAAATGATGCTCGTAGGAATCATCGACAATGGATAGAGAAAGAAAGATAGAAAGAGGAGAAGAAAGTATGAGATAGAGAAAGGGATCAAGCACGACCTCGGAACTGCGAGAAGGGTTTTATTTATTAAAAATCCGACTAGGGTGGGTCAGAACTCGTTTTGTAAAAGCGAAGCTAAGTTTCGAGTGCGATAAATTAGCCAAGAAAATCGAGCGGACAAAGTGTATTCTATCTCTCTCTTTCTCTCTCTCTCTCTCTCTCCCTTCCACCCTTTCATTCGAGATCCAGATGCTTTCCTTATTGTTCTCTCATTTCTTGTCTTATTTCTTACTGCGTCTTATCTCTACGTACACTTTCTTAACGATGAACTTTCCTTACAAGAAGAGTTACTAGCGCGATACAAGAATGAAGTAATTAAAAAAAACGACACAACGTTTTCTACTCGACTCGATACTTTTTCTGATTTCAAAATGTTTGTTACTCGAAACAAATTATCTCTTTTTCTCCCTCTATTTCTCTCTCTCTCTCTCTCTCTCTCTCTCTCTCTCTCTCTCTTTCTTTTTCATTTTTTTAATTTTTTAATTTTTTAATCTCTTTTTTTCCTTCATTGTCTTACTACATAATTTTCTCTACGAATAAACTTATTACACGCCCGGTCGGATATAGAAAACGTCGTAACGACGAGAGTGCATTCAAAGTACTCGTATATTAATTGCAAAGTATATTATAAAATAACAATGGAGTGATTTAAAATTAACGTACAAATAAAAACAGTGATCGTATCGAATTAATATAAATTTTAATATGCTCGAAAGATAGAAAAAGAGAGAGAGAGAGAGAGAGAGAGAGAGAGAGAGAGAGAGAGAGAAATCGTATTCTCCATATCGTTAATTATGAAATAAGCCATTCATAACGTTTACTCGTGAATAAATATACGATATCATTCATAAAATAATAACGTTGTTTACTTATTAATACTACACGTTACGTAAACAATAACGGATAACGTATATATAATCGCCCATTGTTCTTCATCGATAACGTTAAGGTCAACGCATTGACTTTGATTATTCCTTAAAACTATAATGGATGAATTATTATATCGGCCAGGTAATTCTAATAGTTAATTTCGATCGTCACGCTTCGTATCCGGTAATTCGACGAAACGAAATTCGTATCCATTGTTCGCCGTTGCTCCCCAAATGCACATTAGAATTCGCACGTAGGAGCTTACCTCAGCAACCTACCTCCATCGAAATAATATCCAAGAATTTCCAATAAAGTCTCACGAAGAATGCGCTACTCGGCTTTCCACCGAATCACCACCACCATCACCACCATCACCACTACCGCCACTACTACTATTTCTACTATTACTACTACTTTACTACTACTACTACCACTACTACTACTACTACTACTACTGGCACTATTATCAGCACTAAAGCTACTACCACTACTGTTACTAAATATCACCGCTATTATACTACGGTATTTGCCATTACTGTCGTTTACTCTCGTTCCTTCCCATCGTCATTGTCGTTTACTTTGTTAGGAAGCAAAGCACTTAGGATACGTTGGTACGTATCGCGTGATCAAAGGAATTGAAAAGTTTTTCGAGAGAGAAATAGGATGGGAAAAGTCACGAGAGAAACGTTTTTCGACAAGGTAAAATTAAACTTAAATTCGAGATATCCTTTGAATCTCACGTTTTGAGATCCCTGCTTTGGTTGCGGAGCGTTTGAGAGGAGATAAGGAAAATAATGTGAAATGGGAATGAGGAAACGCAAAAATTAAATGACGAAGATTGAGAAGATTTTAAGTGAAATAGAAAGGAAAAAAAAAAAACAAAAAAAAGAACGAAAGGCAGAAAAAAAAAAGAGAAAAAGTTGAAGAAGAAGAAGTGTCAGGTCGCGACAACGATATGTTCGGAAGTGCTAGGATAAATGTGATTAAGGAAAATTATCTAGCGAGTAAGTCGAATATAAGTACGATATTTTGAAAGGAAAATTTAGATTCATGTTAAATCAAATAAGAGCGCGATAGGGTGTAATAGATCGGGTTCATCTTGTAAATTTACTTCTCCCGTGGGGATTTCATCGTCGTATTTCTTCGATATCATCGTAACGGAGACCGATAGATCGGGACAGCATTTTTATTAGAACCTACGTTTTCTCCGTACCATCGTCCTACATATATATATATATATATATATATATATATATATATATATATATATATATATATATATACAGAGAGAGAGAGAGAGAGAGAGCGATAAAAGGAGTCCAAAGAGATAGAGATAGAGAGAGAGAAATAAGAAACCCATTAAAAATCACTGAGAAATCGAGATGGAACATCGAAGATCGACGGATGTTTCGTTTGGAAATCATTTGTAAGAATTTATTTTTTTTTCTACATATATATATATATATATATATATATATATATATATATATAAAATGTTATTCAACATATTTTTTTAATGCGTCCTTCACGCGCCGTAGACGCGTTGCCGCTGTTGGAAAAAGTTATTGGTACTTATCGTTCGATGAAGAAATGGAAATAGGAGAGAGAAAAAAAAAACAAGGGAGAAAAAAAGGGATAGAGTAGAAATATACAATGGCATGAGGTAAACAATGGCACGGAAAATAGCATGAGAGGAAGGGTAATCGTCGGTTATGGGAAGTAAGTAAACGAAAGGAAGAGAGAGAGAGAGAGAGAGAGAGAGAGAGAGAGAAAAGGAGAAAGTAAAGTAGCTCGATTATAGTAGGCCTTAATTACGAGAACCATTTTCAACGGGGCCTCGGGTAGAAAATCGAAGAAAAAGAAAAGTGAGGGAGCGAAAGGAAAGAAGGGGAAGAAAGAAGAAGGAAAAAGAGAGAGAGAGAGAGAGAGAGAGAAAAGAAAGAAAAAAAAAGAAAAAGAAGAAGAAGAAGAAGAAGAAGAAGTAGGGGAAAAAAAAAGTACTAAGCAACTAATTACGCGAGACCATCGTAAGCTTTGGTTCCTTCCACTCGGCGTTAATTACGAGCGAATCGGGCAAAGTCTCTCTCTCTCTCTCTCTCTCTCTCTCCTATTTCTTTATCCTTTTTCCTCTCTTTCTCTCCCTTTTCTTCTTTACCTCTTCCTGACGTCATAAGGTATCGTCGCCAACTTCATTTTTCTCATGGGACGATGTAAAAGTCTTGGGGAATTGACTTTTTCTATGGGTCAGCTTCTTTTATCCTCCTTTTCCGCTTCTTCTCTTTTTTATTTTTTTCCCCCTTTACACACACATACTCTCTCTCTCTCTCTCTCTCTCTATCTGTCTATCTATCTATCCATCTATCTATTTCTCTATCTCCCTACATCTCTATTTTCTCCTCTCTTTCATCTAACCTTTTTCTAACATTTTCCGACCGTTATCCACACAACGCAAAAACTCATTATATAACGAACGAAAGTTCCTCGATCCATACCGTAAGTCCTGTTTTACTTCAGCTCGTTAAAATCCGTCGATGGGTGATTATAAAGACCAAGAAGAACCAATTATATACCATCATCTCTCACCGCGATAGGGTATTCCTAATGAGAACGCCGAACGAGCTTCGAAGGATACTCTTCGAGTTTCCCCTTTTCTTTTTCGTAAGTTTTCTTCCGATGGGGCATATATGTTTGAAGTGTTTCATATCGAAATTACACGCGCGATATAATTGTGTGAACATGTGTATCCCCTCTCTCTCTCTCTCTCTCTCTGTCTCTCTCTCTTTCTCTACACATACATATACGTATATATCGTAGATAAATATATAACACAGATAAATAGATATATAACACGATAGTATCCCTATCTTCATTCTTCTCGAATAACCGAAAGATAAATTAACCTTGGTCCATTGAAATGGAATCGCCTGGAATAATAGACTTTTTTTCACCCTCTTCGTGTCTCCCCTACTATATATACATACATACATACATACATACATACATACATACATACATACATATATGTGTGTGCGTGTGTGTATGTGTCTTTCATTCATTCATACCCTAGGGTTCTTTTTCCGTCCTCCTTAAATTCAAATCCTCGAGAACTAGCCCCATCACAGATACGACGACTACGACGAAGACGATGAGGACGTTTCCTTGTAATTTCGACATGAAATGGTACACCCTGCGAAGTATGTGCTCGAAGAAGACACGATACGATGAGACACGATGCGATATCCGATGCCTCTTGCCACTGTCACCGACTTATATTCTATAAGAGTCGAGGAAATACGCGGGGGTGGGGGGCGAGAGGGGATAGAGGAGGTTAAGATATAGGGGAAAATATATATATATATATATATAGGAAAGGAGGGGTTGGATAGAGTCGGTGGTTGGTATCGTGGTCGAGAATGTTACGAATAAGAAATGGAACTTGCTATTGGTGTTTAGTATATCAACGATAAATTGGAATCCATTTTGCTCATGGTGACGAATTCAAAGCGTTAATAATAACACGAGAGACATGGGGGAGATCTATCCTGACTTTATTAATTATATCGAAGATACACCAATGTTCTTATTAGACGTTCCTACTAGTGTATGTATTGACTTACGTGTGAATGTTTGTGTGTGTGTGTGTGTTTGTGTACGTTTGTTTGTGGGCGTGCACGTGCGTTCGTACGTAAATACAGGCACGATCCATATGCAAAAACTTCGATCTCGTTCTGCATTACTTTACGTCGAAAGATTGAAAGTTATTTCGCGAATATCACGAGCGTCTCGAATTGTCATTTAGAGAGTGAAACCGTTGGTCGAAAATTTCAAGAAGGGCCTAGGACGGGGACGGGTTATGGTGGGGAGGAAGAGACGAGGAAGATTAAAAAAAAAAAAAAAAAAAAGATTCATTCGGATGAAATCTCTACACAACGACGTTTTATTAAGTGCCATTGGTTTCAAACTCGTTTATATTAAAATCGTTCCCATTACGCAGTGATATCGAATTTTCTAACTTTATTACGGTCGTGAAAGAGAGAAAAAAAAAACGGATAATATAATCGTTGACGTTATCGCGTGAACGTATTCGTTATCTAATACTCTTGTCATTTAATGTCGTACGATTAATATCATGATAATAATTTCAAAACTAAAACGACGCGTACGTAATATTTCAAGAGATATTTCGCACGCTAAATATTGTTCGATATTAGATACGAGATTTTTTCGATGTATTTGGATAAAAAAAAATCGAGATTAGAAGGAAAAAGAGAGAGAGAGAGAGAGAGAAAAAAGGGAACGAAGATTTGAACGATTAGATCGAAGTTCCTCGTATAGCAAGCAAAAGTTCTTTTTTCTCCCTCTCTCTTTTTTTTCTTTCTTCTTCTTTCATTCCGTTTACGATTTTTCATAATTCTTCTTTTTCGTTTTTTTCTCTTCTTTTTTTTTTTTTTTTTTTTTTTTTTAATCGATACACAAGCAGCCCACCTTTCCATGTAATAAAACGCACACGCGCGTGTTCGTCTAATATACTACTCCCACTCTCGCGAGATGCCTTTATACTATATTTCATGGCGAATGACGTAGAAAAGAAGAAGAAGAAGAAGAAGAAGAAGAAAAAGAAGAAGAGGAAATGTTAGAGGTAAGCTCCGACGAATATCACTCTTTCAGGAACGATGTTATGTTAAAGGGAAAACGTCCAGTGATCCAAAAGACGAAGCGATAGGACGACATCCGGCTTTTCCTTTCATCTCTAGAATGTGAGAATCAAAAGAAGAAAGATAGAGATAGACGGGCAGATATACAGAGACAGAGAAAAAGAGAGGAAGAGAGAGAGAGAGAGAGAGAGAGAGAGAGAGAAAGTGAAAAATGTAGAAGTAAGTTTATCGTGAGAGTAGTCATGGGTCATGGAGTTTCTGAAAGTCCAGTGGTAAACTCAAGTAACTAGTAAAAAACGTAATATCGATGGAATAAAATAAAATTGGAAGGAATAAAGTAAAAACAAAAAGAGGGTCTCAGAGGGGTTGTGAGTGAGAGAATGTCTGTGAGGGGGAGAGAGAGAGAGAGAGATAGGGTAGAGGAAGAGAGACAGAGAGATAGTAAATACACACACACACACATATATATATATATATATTGATTTCTAATAGACTATAAAAATGTATGAGATCTATCAAGTGTACCTAAATACGTATGTATATGAAATATTCGTTCAATTATTTCATATATATTTATTAACGAAATATATATATATATATATATATATATATATATATATATATATATATATAAAGTAAAGAAAAAAAAAAAGATAAGAAAACAAAGTACTCGTATATAATCTTTCGTGAAACGTGGTAGTAACAGAAGTATGTTACTTTCGATGTGAAAATCGATTGGTTTTGATCGATCAGAATCGTTTTATCTAATACACAGACTCTATCGATCTTCGTGATTGGGTATTCGTTAGGAATAACTATGCATTAATAGGATTTCCAGAATGGTACGAGATGATGATGATGATGATGATGATGATGATGATGCACACTGTCGGTACTCCAAGTCACGGTATGGAAACGTTATATAATCGGATGGTGCCGATCGGATGGTTTAATCATTTACCAAACACTTTAAGTGCCAGACTATAACTTCCTCCTATGTGCATTAGTCTAAGGCCAGTATTACGAGAATTAGGAGAAATTAACAATGCGTTTAGGTTATCCGTATCTGTATTCCCTATGTATACGTATGTACTTTCAACGCGATGTTATTATTTTTTTTTTTTTTTTTTATAGATTCTTTCTCTTTTTTCTTTTTCTCTTTTTGTCTCGCGACGAAAAAAACAATCATTTTGTCGATAACGATATGTCGATAGTTAAATATATATTTGTTTTCCTCGAAGAGATATCCTCTTTTTCTATCCCACAAAATTTTATCCAAGTTACGAATTTTTCTATCGTTTCTTTTTTTTTTCTGTTTTTCTTTTCGTCCTAACTTACGATTTTAAAGGATGCATTAAAAAAGATCGTCTTTATTAATATCCTTTTTTTTTTTTATTATTGTTTTTAACATCGTACTTATATACGTTCGAACAATTTCCGATACTATTGTATATCTTATTATATATTTAATATCATTATTATTATTATTATTATTATTATTATTATTATTATTATTATTATTATTATTATTATTATTATTATTATTATAAGATTTATAAAGATCCAACGCAAGCGATCGATACGATATCGAATAATAAAAATAAAAATAGGAAAAGGATGAAAAGAGGATTCATTTTTGTCCGGATTGCAGCCGTACATATATCGTGGTTCTTTGTTATAAAAGGGCAAAAAGTGGTAGAGAAAGAGAGAGAAAAGATAGATAGATAGATCGATAGATAGATAGATAGATAGAGAGAGTGAGAGAGAGAGAGAGAGAGAGAGAGAGAGAAAGTAAAGAACACGTGGAACGAAATAATTTTCTCGAAATCACGTACGGCGTTGATCCGACAACGAGATGAACGCGAAAGGCGTGTCGTTAATGTCCACGATGTTGGTGGTTAACGATCCTTTTCTTTTTCCTTCCCTTCTTTTATTTTTCTCGTGTGTTTCTGTTCTCCTCCTCCTTCACCGAAGATGTAATTCTTCTTTTCCCACCCCCCACCCCCCCTCTCTCTCTCTCTCTCTCGACTTTTTTTTCTTCATGCTTACGAAGAATCATGCGCTTATCTCTCCCCTCCTTTTGGTTCGATAGAAACGCGACGCCATTGTTGTAATAAATCTCCATTGATTTGATGACATACGAAAAAAAGAAAAAAAAAAAAAAAAAGGAATAGAGAGAAAGGAAGAACGACGAAGAAAATAAAAAATTATATATATTAGTATCATCCATTGAATACGAGAAATTGTCAAAAGTGTTATCTTCGTGCGAGACACCGGCTATATGTATAATCGATGGATAAGTTTATCGTGATTTTTTTTTCCTCTTCCTTTTTTTTTATTTTTTTTTTTTTTTCAAGTGCTCGGTGATCGACGATTCTTCTTTTTCTTTTCTTTCTCTGTTCTTTTTCTTTTCTAATTCTTTTTTCTTCTTCCTCTTCTTCTTCTTCTTCTTCTTCTTCTTCTTCTTCTACTTCCACTTCTATTTCTTTTTTTTCTTCTTCTTTTTCTTCTTCTTTTCCTTCTTCTATCTGATGTATTTTTCATGTAAGGTGTCAATGGCGAACGAGCAAGCTGTTTATCTCGGCAACGGCTTTCAACGAAAGAGAGATAAAACGTTTTATGCACTCCAGACGTCAATGCTCTTTTGTGGCCCACCTTTCGATCTCTCGTAGAAAAGATTAAGCAAGCTGCAACAAAAAAAAAGTGATTGCGGTCGTAATTGTAGTACTTCATTTAAACACTCCCTTCGCGAAGTTTTCTATTCGGCAAGACAAAAAAGATAGGAGACCTCTCTCTCGCTTATCGTCTCAAGGATTACGCTATGCTAAGCATTGAAAGCGTATGTCGTAAATTTTTACACGCATAAATATATATATATATATATATATACATAAAAAATATATCACATTTGTATATTAAACAAATATGGTATTCGCAGTTGCAAGTGTCTTTGAAATATTTTTTTTTTTGCAGCGTTTCAATATTCATCGAATTATTAAGAATCGAAAGAAATGTAATATTATGTTTTAAATCTTTAAAACAGCGGAGTTCGCTTGTTCTAAGTAAATTTTCGTCGGGTAAAAGAATTATTCTTTACAAAACTCGTTGTACGCTAAATATTCACGAAGTTTCATTAAAATCAGAATTTCAAAGTTTAAGGTATCTTCCATTTATGAAGTATGATGTAAATGTGTGTTGGTATTGTACGAAGAGTTGAATATGTCAACCGGTCGTATACATTTCGAACAAAATGTCATTAGCATGAAATTTCATTGGAAATTTTTTTCCCCCGTTCGTTCTGTTCTCCCAACCATTTCGTATTTATTAAGTAAACGAAACCTGAGGATATTCGATTAAATGAGATCGTCGTTATTCCCTTTAGGGCCTTTTAAAGAAACATCAGGCACGTTTCGAACGACGAACGGGTTAATAAAACCGAAGGGTGGAAAAAGAGGTTTCGTCGGTGTTATTTTATACGTCCGTGTTCTTAACTTCGACGTAAATGTTGACAAATCAAAAATTACCATTAATGAACACCAAATTATTTCTTACAAATTCAAGGATATCATCGGTACGTCGTCGATCGTTCGTTATATCGATAAATATTACAACGATTATCGATCGAGCGACTCATTATTCTTTGAATTGTTTCAAGTCCAAATATTTTCTTAATATTTCTTTCTTTATTTTATTTATTTACTTTTTTTTCTTTCAAATAAACCCTTATTGTCGGCTAATAAAGCTAACGCAATATTCCTCAAAGATCATTCTTAAGAATACACTTATCGTTTTTAAACTTCGTAAGTGTCTTTCTACGTAAGAAAGGGAAAAAGAATTTGTCCTTGGAATTAAATATGATTTCTATGGAAGAGAAAAAAATTAAGAAAAGAAAAAAACATTCGATCAATTCATAATTTCAAGTGATTTCTTTCGCGTAGTTAAAGAAAAAAAAAATAAGGAAAGAAAAACAAGAAAAAGTGAGAAAGAGAAAGAACGAAATAAAAAACGCGCGATTTTTTTCATGATATATATGTGATATATATATATATATATATATATATATATATATATATATGTATATGTATATATATATATTTTTTTGTTTCCGATTAAAGATATTTATGAAATAAGCCGATGAAATTTCTATTTACATAGACGTCCTACCTGGTTCTATCCTTGGAAAATAATGAAAATACACGTTGTTAATTCTGAACAATGTCCACTCGTTGCGATTCACGCTGATTGGAATCTGGTTTCGTTGGATATTCTTTGAAATTTACCGATCGGACCATTTTCCGTTGATATAATCTACACGATTGTACCTATACGTGGGCGTATCCGTCTATATATCTACATATACATACATACATACATACATACATATATATATGTATATATATATATATATATATATATATATATATATCTACGTGTCCCTTTTAACAAGGTTCGTATCTTCGTTATCCGTGCAAACGCGTGCACGCGAGTCATTAACTCGATTAATTAGAGTGTGAAAAGGTTTAATATTCCGTGCGTGTAACGAAGGTAACCATTGAAAACCTCTAACGACACTTCGAATTTTGCTTTCATACGATACTACATACATAGCCGATACTATATTTCGAGTTATCGATATACGATACATATATACATACATATGTATGTATGTATCTATATGAATGATTCGTTCAATATGAATTTGAACGTTTAGCTTTGGATATTCATTTACATATTAATTTCACGATTCTACGTTCGTAGCGGTCTCCTACATTAGAATTTTTATAATTTACGCTATTGTCGTTTTTTCTGGGTCGAATCTCTGTAACAAAAAAAAAAAAAAAGAAAACGAAGAAAACGAAAAGAGAGAAGAAAAATAGAGAAACGCAAGAAGGAAGGAACAAAAGAAATAGTCTCCCAATGGAACGACGAATCTTTTATATCGTCCCACCTTTGTCCTCGTTCGTACAATAAATCTCATATTGTAATGATAAGGATAATATTAACGATGACAACAATATTCCCTTAATGGTTAAAAATTATTCAAAGATACGCTACGCTCGAATTCGAAGTACGGATGGAGTTTCTCGACGAAAAAGAAAAACAAAAAAACAAGGGGAAATGAAAGAGAAAAAAATATACCGAAGAAAAATAAATTACCAACTACCGTCCATACACTTACATGTTTTCATATTTATATATATATGTATGTACGTTACGTGTTATTAAAACGTTGAGTTTCTATGAACGATCTCGAAAATATTGTAAATGAATTCGTTGGATATTTTTTCTACTTGGAAAGAACACGAATATAATATTTTATTAAAAAAGTTGCAATGTTTTTATGTTCTTTGCAAAGAGATATACGAACGTATAAAGGATATATGTTTTTGTGTTTATTTTCTTTTTTTCTTTTTGACTACTACTTTTATATACAATTTTTTAGTAAAACGATCGAAGTAATTTCACTTCGTGCGTTACATTTATTTAAAAATTTATGTTACACCATTACATTTACGTGTACGTGTAACGCGGACGCTTAATTATTATGAACGGATTTGAACGGATTTGAACGAATGAAAACGAATGAAAACGAATGGTTTGATTAAAATTTTCTCCGACTATAGGTATGCAAGATTTGCGAAAAGAAAAACCCATCGGATCTCGGGTTCTTAAGACTTTCTCGAATAACTTGGGAAAATCACTTTTTTTTTCCTTTTTTGTTTCTTTCTTTTTAGTTCCCTCCTCCGCGAGATAGAAAGAGATAGAGAATTAAACCACCAAGCAAGCATTTTAGTAAAACGTCGAATACACTTTATTCGTCGACTTCAGCGTTATTAAAATATTTGCGCTATATTAACGATATAGGCCGTCTATATAGCAACATTATATATATATATATATATATATATATATATATATATATCTTTTCCTTTATCGCGTAAAAAGGTTTCGCCGTTCCGAAGTATTTCATTTTTATTTTTATTTTTATTTTTATTGTTAGTATATATATATATATATATTTATATTTATATTTATTTTTTTTTCCTTTCCCTGTCCTCCCTCGGACATAATCCTTAAAGTGTGAGAGGGAAACGACGAAGAAGACGAGACAAATAGAAAAGAAAAGGGAGGTAAAAGAAGGAGCGCGAACTCGATCAAAACTTTTAAACGGAGTGTAACTTTGAAATGGGCGTTCTTTACCTCGAACGGTTTCCTATTAATTTGCGATACCGTCTCGGCCATTAAAGACAATCGCATCGAAATTTCTTCTTCCTGAACGATCGTCGATATCAACTCTCTTCCCCTTTTCGAGAAAAAAAAAAGAACCCTCAACTTTTCGGCAATATTTTTTTTCCTTTCCTACCTTCCTTCTTTCCTTCTTTTTTTCTTCTTTCTTTTTTTACGATGAATTTGTATGTTGATGTGTATATTTTTTTTCTTTCTTTCTTTTTTTTTTTTTTTTTTTTTTTTTTTTGATAAAGTTGCACTTTGAAACGCACAGAGATATCTCTCGGAACAAATGTGCGTACGCGCACAGAAAAAAAGAAACAGAATTGTTCTTCAAAATGATTCAAACTTGAATGCTTTTTTTACTCGTCCTTCCCATCTTTCCTTCGGTACGTTATTCTTTAGACTTTAATGCGTATCGGATTAAAATACGCGAACGTACATAGATGCATACTTGTGTATAGATAATTACGTACGTAGATATAACAAGTAGAAATAATTAATGTTGAATTTTGATAATTATTTCTGCTAGCATAATTCGACGCCATTAGCCTCGAGTCAATTAAAATTAATTTGGTAAACTTTCCTATATAATTCAAAGACTCTTAAGCACTTTAAATATTCACAACTCGTTCTCTCTATCATAATACTCTATCGTCATTAGTGCCTATCATCGTACTAACGTGCGCCTGGAATTCGCGAATTTCTCTCGCTTTAGACATAATATACTGTAAACTCGGAAAGCTGCGGTTTACCAGAAGCTCACGGAAGCTTCTCTACGAAGCTTTATATAGATATACATATATTTATATGTATGTGTGTGTGTATGCATATATATATATATATATATATATATATATTATATATTATATATATCTGTATGTAAAAGTCATATATATATATATATATATATATATATATATATATTTATATATGTCATATAGATTTACTTTGATTTCCGGATCCAAGAGGCACGAAGGAATCCTTTATACCTCCCGTCGACACACGTGTGTTCCCTTTTGAGCCTGCCTCTTGTTAACTTTGGCGACGTGTACGTGGGCGTGTATGTATATATTTACGCGTACATATATACTAAAAGTTATGAGATACATAACACCTAAATATGTCTTTTGAATTTAAAATGACACGGAATAATTTGTAGACAATAATAATTTATCGCGTTTTTTTTTTTTTCGTAAATACCCGAGACAAAGGAATGATGTTTGAGCGGAGATTTATTTTATTTTATTTTTTTTTATTTTTATTTATGTATTTATTTATTTATTTTATTTATTTTTTTATCATTATCATTCCTTCCTTCTTCTTTTTTCTTTTTGTCCCTTTTAGTTCTTCGATAAAATTATTCTACGTTACGCAATGTTTACTATCAAGCAATAAATATACCGCGCTTGTTATTACAGAAACCACACGATTCGATGATATATTTATGTCTTTCTTTTTTTTTTTTTCTTTGTGCTCATCTTCGTTAGATTTTCTTTTTTGCGTTATTCTCACTTTCTTCCCTTTCGTTATCGCCGCCTCTTTTATTCGTTTTCACATTCCTTTTTCTTCGTATTTTAAAATTCAAAGGAAATCCTTGGAGGTTCTCATGACCAAACCTATATATATATATATATATATATATATATATATATATATATATATATATGCAGTTCCACGTTGAAATGCTATCGTCGGATTCTTCTTTCGATCGAATACATTTATGCGATTCTCGGAGTATATAACCAAGCCGTCATCGTTCGTCTTACGAAAATCTTCGTCTAAGAAAAGTTCCTCCTCACGATGTGAGCCTTTTCCTCATGACATGATCATATCCCTTTTCAAGTAGTCGAGCTCTCGAATTCGAATAGTACGATTTCGTGGTAAAGATTTGGTGAATAGGAATCGTGTGATAAGATGATCGACGGAGATAATGTCGTCCTGTCCTAAGTATACATTCCTAGACATTGATTTTCAAAATAATTTTAAAGTATAATCAGACATTTAATGCATACGTGTATACGTATTTTGTACATAAATACATGTGTGTGTGCGTGTGTGTGTGTGTGTGTGTATGGATCATTCAATATATATTTATGAATGTTTACAAATCATCTATTTTTCTTATACGAATACTACACTCTAAATTTTTAACATAAATTTATAGTACAATCAGATCTCTTCGTTTGTCGTTTTTCTTTCTTTTTTTTTTTTTTTTTTTTCTTTAATTCCATTCATGAATTTATTCAGATAATAATATTACTCAGATCGTTTACTTTCGTCTATTTTTTGGATATTAGCGATTATTCAAAAAAAAAAATAATCTTCTTTGTACCTAACGTTCGAGATAAGTCATACGATGTAACGTAATACGAGTATCGCACGTGTAATATAATATAAATAAGTATCGGTTACAAAAAATAAAAAAATAAAATAATAATGAAATAAAATAGAAAATAAGATATACAAGATGGTAAGAGATGGCGTAAGAGTTTTGCTTTTTCGTTTATTTTTTTTTTTTCTTGATTTTTTTCGTTAATTGTTGTTTTTTTTTTTTTTTTTTTTAGTTTGTTTAGTAAACTATATAATTCTCTCCGCGTCTCGTTCGGACATTTTACCGGAGAATTATGTAGATCGGTTTGTCGATAGCACGATTTTAAAAAGTATGTAAAAGAGAAAGGAGAGCAAGAGAGAGAGAGAGAGAGAGAGGTATATATAATAAATGGTCTTTTCCCTTGGTAAAAAGTTAAAAAAAGAAAGGTTTTCCCTTCGAACGTAATCGGTTCGTTGTTCGCGAAAATAGACGATCGAAATTCTGTCTTGTTGGCTTGCATGCATAGAAGTTGACCGAGGAGAAAACGAAACGTTCTATTATAAAATAGAAAATGGCCGGAGGAATGCAGCGTGTGTGCTATATTTTCTCTCTCGTCTTAACGTAATGCGATACCGATACCGAAGGAAAATAGATTTTACCCCGTTAAGAAAAGTTCTTTTCCTAAATTAAACGTAACCGTTCAAAAGCTAGCGAGAAATATTCCTTTCTCTCTCTCTCTCTCTCTCTCTCTCTCTCTCTCTCTCTCTCTCTGCACGTCTTCATTTTGTTCTTCCGTCTTTGTCTTTCCCTTATTTCTCCTCCACGTGTAGTATTCTCTTCTCTTCGACTTCTCTCTTTTACGTTTCTTTCTTCTCTTTCTTTTTTTCGTTCTACTTTTTTTATTTTATTTTTTTTTATTTTTCTTTTTTTTTTTTCTTTACGAGACGAGGTATAATCTCGCTGGCGGATATTGCAAAACCGAGTCTTAAGATTCTTTGTGAATGTCGTCTTCGTTCTTTGAATTAACAAAAATAAAATAAAGTAAAATAAAAAAGAAGGAGAAAGAATTAACAACGATAACGTCTGTGCTCTCAAAAGAAACTTTTGTTCTATATTTTTGATCTTCAAAAAAAAAAAGAAAAAAGAAAAAAGAAAATAAACGGAAGAAGAAAATACGAATCGCTCAATACCAAGCAATTTTCTACGATTAATTTTTGAGGCTGTCGGTCTGACAGATTCGTTATACTCAATATCGTAAAATCGTGAAATTAATTTCATTCCAAAAAAATTGATGATGTATCTGTAACGTTCTTACATTAAAATATCGTTCGTATCAGTAACGTTTCGTCGTTTGATCGCGACGATTCGAAAAATACGATGAGACGTTACGAGCTTTTCTTTTCCCTTTTATTTTTCTTTTTATTTTTCTTTTATTTTCTTTTCTTTACTTTCCTTCACTTCTCTTCTCTTCTCTTCTCTTCTCTTCTCTTCTCTTCCTTTTTACCGACGATAAGTTTTTCGATAGAAAAGGAATCACGTAGGTACATATGTCCCGTTCGAATATGTGGATGTAGAAGTTCTATTGGGAAAAATTGTCGTTCGAAATGTTTAGTAATAAATTGTTGGTGGCAGCTGATGCGGCGTCCTATGTCAGCTGACATAGGATGCACATGTTGCACCCTATCGATCTTTCAAAAGCTTCCATCGTGTCAAATGGCCTGACTGTAAGAGGGGAAAATGGATGCACCGGCGGTACACGCTTAGCTTTCTCCTCGTAATCAATAATCGCCGATTTAAAGATCAGAACTATCTCATGAGGCAAGAGGTCTGGCGGTGAAGAGGGAGGGGAGAGGGGGGAAAGGGGAAAACAATTGGCACGAACCCTCGGCTTAAAATTTATTAATCGACCGATGAAAATAATTTGTTCGATAGTTCGTTTGAGGACACCTAAGACGATTCCTTCGTAAAAATTCTTTTTCTTCCTCTTCTTTTTGTTTCTTTATCGTTTGTTTCTTTTTTTTCTTTTTTTTTTTTTGTTTTTCCCCTCCGACAATTGCATTTGAACGTCATCCCTCGCGTCGAATTTTGACAACCGTCATAAAAGTAACACGATCGACGCGCTACAAACGATTTTATTGTGAATATCTTATTATAATTTCTCGGTAACGGCGAAAGGGGGAGGGGGGGAGGAGAAAGTATACCCCGGCAAATTGCTCTTTTCGAAGGATTTATACCGTTTTTGACAGCGGCCCTTTTCATATCCGATAGAGCGGCGTCAAAAATGGTTATGAAAAATTCGTAAAATATTTATACGGTAACTACGTACGTTCCTTTCGATTACTAAAATCTTCCCTAAAATTTGGATCTCGAATTCGTCTTCTCCTTTTTCTTTTTTTTTTTTTTTTTGTTGGTTTTTGCTTTTCCTCCCGTCCTTTTTTCCCCTCAGTTTTACCAGAGATGATCGATCGTTCGGTCAATCGGTCGAATTTAAGAGAATTAATTTAGTGATCAACGAAATGACGATTCTTTCTTTTTCCGTTTTTCTTCTTTTGATTCTTTTCTTTTCTTTTCTTTTCTTCTTTTTTTTTTTTTAAGACGGTCATTTTTCAAACGTTAGATAGAGGTTACCGTACTAGCTGCGATAAATTAAAGCCTTGTTTCTGGTATAATGAAGATATTTATAATTCAAAAGTAAAGGAGAGAAATATTTGGAAGCCCGGCTTCCAACAGACCGCGGAATTACGTGTTAAAGTTTCCTACCGATAACGGAATGAAATTTAATTACCTTACGGCGAAAGGCCGTGTACGGTATTTAAACAAGATGTACACACATACGTGTATCAGCGTTATTGTATATACATATATACACACACACACACACATATATATATATATATATATGTTATAAATATACTCCTTTATATATTATATTATTTGCGTATATGGATGTACACATGGATATACGCGCGAGTATTATACATACGTATCTATAACGTCTATGTGTAAACCGCATTACGCGTGCATGATAAATCTCACGAAAATTTCCAACGTATAATAGGTGGAATAACAAATTACACTCTCGGAATTATATCGTTAAACGAGAAAGAAAAGGAGAGAGAGAGAGAGAGAGAGAGAAAGATGCAACATAAATCGTTTTGGTTTATCTACCACGGACACTCGTGTCATCAATGAATCCAAGGGTTTAAGTCGTTCGTACTAACATGTATATATATATATATATATCGTATAAAGGGTGTCCCAAATATCTTTGAAATAACCAAAAATAGAACCGGCTTCTCTCTCTCTCTCTCTCTCTCTCTCTCTCTCTCTCTCTCTCTCTCTTTCTCGGAAAAAAAATATATACGACCGAATAAATTAATTTTCTTATAACACGATGATCTTCTAAAAATTCGAGTTTATTTTATTTTTTTTCATTTTTTAATCCTACATTTAATCCTTGCTTGTATATTTCCCCGATTCTCCCTCCCCCCTCTCTCTCTTATTTTATATTACAAGTAATAAATCCAACATGAACAACGTAAATATAGTATTTCGAAGTTTTACGGAGTAAAATCGATATTCCCTTCTCGGGAACAAAAAGTTCTACTCTTTCAATGTACCTACTTTTTTAAAAAGGTATTGTCTTTCCTCACAATGAATTTTCAGGACACCTTATATATATATATATATATATATATATATATATATATATATATATATATAAACGTACACACACGTTAATAGCGTTCATACATTTTGTACTATTTCACGTCGAAAGATAAAGAAAGTTGAAAGTAAAGAAAGGAAAAAAAAAAGAAAAGAAAAGAAGAGAAGAAAAGAGAAGAGAAGAGAAAAGAAAAAGGAAGGAAAGGAGAGGAAAGGAAACGTTTTAAGCGCAACCGTGTGCCAATCGTAATCCGGCGTTCTTTAAAAGTCTTTTCCTACCAATATCGAGCGGCTACCATTAACACGAGGAGTTCGAAGACGACAGCTAAGGACGGATATTGTCGGATCTCGAAGAGACTTGTCGAAGACGAACGAAGATGAGACTTTTAAGTCTCCTCCTACTTTACTGACGAGTGTAAGAACTCCAACGAAAGTCGTTCTATCTCTCTTCCAAAAGTACCGACAACCTTTAATGAACTTTGAACTTCAATGATGAACACCGCTAAACCCTTTTCCACCTACGCGCTTACATACACACACACACACACAATTATATATATATATACACACGTGGGTTAGAAATATATGTGTATATTTAAATATATATATGTTAATATAATATTTTATACGGTCCTATAAACTTCGCATAATTCCTTTTAATCATCTTTCTCATTTCGCGAATAAACTTATGTACGTGCGTGGGTACGTACGTGTCCGTATAAAAAGAAGAAGAAAAATAAATTACAAAAAAAAAAAAAAAAACTAAAAGGATAGAAAAGTCTACAATTTAATTCCGTTCTAATATTCATCGCAATTTCGAATGTGAAGTACCGCGTCAAAAATATCTGCGAGGATATGTTTATTCGAGAATGGATCATTACTTTCCCAATGTAATTATGCAAGGTTATTTGCCAATCGTAAAAAAAAAATAAAAAATAAAAAAAAAAAAAAAACAGAAAGAGAGAGAAGTAAATCTTGTGACCCGTTTAGTAAATTCCTGATGACAGAGAGAGAGAGAGAGAGAGAGCATTGAAAAAGGAACAATTTTATTCGAGGAGCCGAACGAACGGGGAGACTCTCAGTCTTAAATCGAATTTTTCAAGGAAGTAGACGTACAGCCGATTTACGTTAGTAAATTCGTAAGGACTAGCTTGATATAAAAAGCGGAAGCAAAAGTGAAAGAGGAGGAGAAGGAAGAAGAGGAGGAGGAGGAGGAGGAGGCAGTGGAAGAAGAAGAAGAAGAAGTTAGTTTTCTCTTCTCCTAAAGCTTTCTTTTTTTTTTTCTTCATTCATTCTTTCTTTCATTCTTTCTTTATTTCGAACGAGGAATCCGTGAATGGGAGTCAATGGGGAGTGGGTGATGATAATATGATGTTGGTCTAGGGTCGCGTGATAAGTAATATATGTGATAACGGAAGATATATATATATATATATATATATATATATATATATATATATATATAGGTAAGATCGATGGAATCGAAATTGATGATGAAGAAATCTCGCTCAAGCTGACAATAAGATCGATGATACCACTTAAAGGGATACATTTTTGAACGTGTTACGGTGTTCGACGTGATATCTCAAACGGATAATAGAAAGAGAGAGAGAGAGAGAGAGAGAGAGAGCCACACCGGTGCATTTCACTTTTCTCTTAACACTTTTCTATTACCTCCTTTTCTTTATCGAATTTGTTTCAACCGTAAACGTAAGCGTTCTCGGCCGTTCATAAATCAATCCGACGTGTTCCTGAATGAATCGCGCCGAAAGAATCGACTTTCCTGATGCCCCCTCCCCGCCCTTCGTTGTCGTCCCGAAGAGAGAGAGAGAGAGAGAGAGAGAGAAAGATAGAGATAGTGTGAGTTAGAAACAATCTTTCTCTCTCTCTCTCTCTCTCTATATATATATATATATATATATATATATATATGTGCGTATATGGTTGTATACGGGTGTGAGACACAAGTTGAAGTTGAATGGCAAAGTGTTGAGAGAGAGAGAGAGAGAGAGAGAGAGAGAGAGAGAGTGAGAGAGTGAGAGAGTAACGAAATGTTATAAAGTCGTGAAACAATGGACCCTGTTTTTCTGCTATACAACGATATACGCTTTTTCATTATCATTTTAAAGCTTTTTCGCAATCCCGTAAATCTTGTACACTTTAGTCGAATCGAAGGATCGGTTCATAACCATAAAAGACATTTCCTCGCGTGTACTCTTGTAGATATGTAGAGGTACGTAATAATAGTATACCTACGTACATACGCGCATACACATACACTTGTACACACACACACACACACACACACACACATAGGAAAGAATCGACGACAATATTGCAACAATATTCTCTAAAAACAAAAAACAAAAAAAGAATAGATACGGTATCATTTGTGTACGTGTGCAATTTAAACACGTTTCATTCGAATTGTTAGCAATGCAATCTGTGTTGATAAATTTTTTTAATGATAAATCGATATCGATCGTATACATTTTGAAGTTATACGACGCGTACGAGAACGTAAATCGCCGAGAACACTTTTAGAAAATTTCTAAGAGGAATGTTACGATCGTACGTTATAAAACACGGTGTTGTTCGGGGTCGATCGAACGATGCATGATAGTCAATATAATGCGCTATCAATTTTGCGCTCATCAATGTATTTTAACAAGCCGGAACGAGGAAAAGTGATTTTCAATAACGGTCTAGTATCGAGTTTGTGAAATTATCTGATTTTTTCATATTTGGTTTTTAAAAGAGAAACAAAAAACGAGCTGAAAGTAAATCGGCGAAATGTCTTAAATATTAATAAACATTGTTAGCGAAAAGATTTTTCTATCGAATTAGAGAGAGAGAAAAGGAGAGAGAGAGAGAGAGAGAGAGAGAGAGAGAGAGAGAGAGAGAGAGAGAGAGAGAGATAAAAGAAGGAAAAAAATGGATAAGAGTGATTACTTGGAAAATCGAGGTGAAGCATAATTATTTTTCTGAAGTGGTACCTAATTATTCGATTATTCGCAGGTAGCTATAGAACGAAAAGAAACAATGACAGTAGATAGATTAATCAGGATAAATTAATAAGTAAAATTATAGTTATAATTTTACTATAATATTATACGTATATATATATATATTTTAATCAACGTTGTTTTACCGGTTAAATGAAGAAGGAAAGGAAGAAAAATAAAAGGGAAAGAAAAATGAGAATTACAATAATTGGAATAATATTATATTATACCAACGGTTAGTCTGAAGAACATTTTTAATTAAACCTCTCTAATTTTCGTTAAACATTTTTCAAATCCTATTTTACTTGTTGAACCAACCCAGCCACGTTTCCGTACAAGTTCGCAGAGAGAGAGAGAGAGAGAGAGAGAGAGAGAGAGAGAGAGAGAGGGAGAGAGAGAGAGAGAGAGAGAAGAGAGAAAAAAAGAAAAAATCTCGGAATTTTAATAATAGTTATTTGAATGCAAAGTAAGATTTTATTTTTTAACTACCATAACACGTACAAATGTATCATAAAATAATACATGAGTGAAATAACAATAATAGTAACATTAATAACAATAATAATAATAATAATAATAATAATAATAATAATAATAACAATAATAATAAATACTTACCAGGAAGGAACTTTGATGACGTTAAAAAGCAATAAGCGTGGTAGAGGTAATTTATTTCCGAAAAAGAAAACAAATTTTACAATGTAACACGTGTTGTTAATATATAATTGAGATGTTTCTCTACCCCCTCCCCCACCCCTCTCTTTCTCTCACCGGTAAAAGATGAATAAAAAATAGGGGTAAAGAAAGAAGATAGGAAAGAAAAAAAGATTCGTCAAACGCCAAAGAGATAAAACTTAATTTTGTAAAATACCATTAAGAAAATAATAGTGGCCAATTAAACGCAACAAAAGAAGAAGGACCCCTTATTATTCGCGGCTATTTCCATTCTTAATATTTCCCGATTGCGAGATAGTTTCATCGAGCGACTGCAATTACGTTATAAAAACTTCGGCTTTATCGTTACGGAAGTCCGTTTTGGTGTTGCGAGAGTGAAATACGAAAAAGGAAAAGGAAAACTATAACGAAAACGTAAACGAAAACAAAAACAAAAACGAAAAGAAGAAAAAAAGAAAAGGAGAAAAGATATAAAATAGCAAAGATACAGAGATACAAAGGAGATTTATTAAAGTTTCCGTGGAGCATAATACTTTGAAAAGTCTTGTAAATTGCATTTCTGACGCTGCTATTCCGGTCTATCTGTCTAGCTTCATCGAGCATCTCGAACGAATAATAACGAATCCAATGAAGCTGAATTTTGTCTCTCTTTCTGACTCTCTCTCTCTCTCTCTCTCTCTCTCTCCTTTCACTCTCTATCTCCGTCTCTATCTCTCTTACTATCCCTCTTTATCTTTTCCTCTGGGAATCATATCTACTCTCTGGCGCGTACGCGTTCATTTCACTTCGTAGTTAGACGACTAGAAGTGAGAACGATAAAAAAAAAAAGATAGATATATAGATGAATACGAAACTAGAGAAAAAGAGAGAGAGAGAGAGAGAGAGAGAGAGAGAGAGAGGATTATCTAAGCGTATATGTAAGATGCTGCAAAATATCTTTTCCCTGCGACGAGCTTCTCCCTCTCTCTCTCTCTCTCTCTCTCTCTCTCTCTCTCTCTCTCTCTCTCGATAAGTTGAGTGTAACTGAAGAGAAAGAAAGAAAGAAAGAAATAAAGATGGATGAATGGATAGACAGACAGACAGACAAATGAAAAGATAGATAGATAGATAGATAGATGAAGGGACGGAGAGAGTAGGAAGAGAGAGAGAGAGAGAGAGAGAGAGAGAGAAAAAAGAATCTCGAAAGAGAACGGCGCGGCAGATTCGTAAGAAAATTGCTACGAGACGTTCCGCCTCATTTTCTTATCCACTTGAATATCGTGACGGATTGGACGATAGAAGAGAGACGTGTAACTTCGTATGTAGTACGAACCTCCATTCCCACCTCGTTCTTTCCCCTTACCCCCTACCCCGGACACCCTTCCATTCAACCATGCAACCTATCAACCTACCAACCTACCCAACCACCCCCGTAACCCGTACCAACCTACCCTCCTCCTCCTCATCGTTCTCTTTCTCTATTCCAAGCGATTTTGCTATGTAGCTCGCGTTAAGTCGCTGGGAATGATATACGACTTGACGTATGTAATATCTGCCGGTCTCGGACACGTTCACGTGTCTGCATGCGTGTCTGCCTGCCTGCCAGCGTGCGTTCGTGCGTTTATACGTTCGTGCGTGCGTGCGTGCGCGCGCGCGCGAGAGAGAGAACGACGGATTTACCGAATGCAAATCGTTCTGCAAAACTGCTTTTTACTGTCGGCCGCAATAAATATTCAACCGGAATTGCGATCTCGAAATAGATGGAAATAGAAAATTTTTATTGGCTGGTTAAATCATTTCTCTTTTTTTCTTTCTCTCCCCTCTTCCCCCACTCCCACCCCCTCCCCTGCCCCTGCCCCTCCCCCTCCCCCCACGCGCGCTTTTTTCTGCTTCTTTTCCTCTTTCCAATTTCTCTTCCTTTTTTGTTTCTCTCTCTTTTTTCTCTTTTTTTTTTTTTTTTTTTTTTTTTTTTAGATCGAGTCTCTTACATTCTCGCCCGATGGCCACTCGATGGATATTATTTCGTTTATCTTTCTTCCTTTCTTTTTTTTTTTCTTCTGTTCTTGTTTTCTTTTGTTATTTCACGACATTTAAATGGTATTTAAAAAAATATATTTCACGCGTCGGACATATGGCTTTTACGTGAAAAGAATTTTATGTATTCATTTACGACGTGATTTAGGATTGAAGCGGAAGAGAGTGAAATATGTTAGCATAAATGTTATGTATATATATACATCTATATACATATATTACATACACACACATATATATATATATATATATTTTTTTCCCCCCTTTATTCCACAAATAATTTTAAATTCGAAAGTTGGGCATTTTTTAGAATAGTATCACGTATTTTCAAGCACACACACACACACACAGAGAGACACAGACAAAATTTGATTCGAAACCCGAGGATGCACAAACTCAAATGATTGATTCGAAATTAATTAAATCAATTTCTCGTGTTAGAATCGACTCGTTATCGTAATTGCAGTGAACGTGAGAAAAACTGTATTCAGTCCTATCTCCCTCTCTCTCTCTCTCTCCCTCTCTCTCTCTCTCTCTCTCTCTCTCTCTCTCTCTCTCTCTCTCTCTCTCTCTTACTTTCACTATCAAATATAGTCATAGGGTTTGCGATAAAGCACGACGTAGACGAGAACGATTGTAAATCAAAAAGAGAAAGAAAGAGTAGAGCAAGAGAGAAAGAGAGAGAGAAGAGAAAAAGCAAAAGAGAAAAGAAAGAAAGAGAGAAGAATAAAAAAACAAAAAAAATCGAGTGTACGATCGAGCTTCATTTTCTCTAACGCGCCAGCTCTCACGTTCGCAAATGAGAAAAGTCCGCGCGCTGTAATCATTTATTTTAAAGCCGAGGGTAGTTCGGTCGCGAAGTAGGCGATGGAGAAACATTGTCAAACGCTCCCTTTCCCTCTCGCCGTACGGCTAAAGAGGGTGAGAAATGATCGAGAGCGTGGGGGTAAGAGAACGTTATACAGGGTGACACCTAGCAATTTCCTCCGGTTTCATTTTTATCGAAATGAAAGTTCGTTTGAAAAATGCCAATTCAATTGCAATTACGTACAATTTTAAGAACGCTCGTTGCGATTGAAATTAATTGCCCGACGAACGGCGATGAAATTAATTCCTCCGATCATAACCGTAGACATAAATTACTGTACCAACATTTTTATGTACTTCTTATTGTATATTCGAAAGAAAAAAAAAAGACAAAATAACAAAGAAATGATTCAATGTCAAATTCTATTACATTCTACGTTCTATCATTTTATTTATTCTTCATTTCGTTTATATTTCAAGCTAGTGCCTCGTAACTTTGCGATCAATTCTCACTCTCTCCTCTTCCTCGTAGAGTGGAAGGTTTAAAAAAAAAAAGAAACAAAAAAGAAAAAAGAGAAAAAGAAGGAGACAAAAAAATAAGGAGAAAAAAAGGCAACAACAACAACAACGACGAGGACGAGGACGAGGACGAGGACGAAGACGGAGGAAGAAGAAAGTACGAACGGAGGAGGCTCGTTGTTTTATCATAGCCGTTAGGATCAATGAATAATGTTGTGCTCCCTCTCTTGTTATCCTCCGCGCTATTTGCACGCCGTAGTTGCCATGAACGTGTAAGAGTAGGGAGAGTTTTATTAATAGCAAACGTTAGAGGCACTGGCCCGTTATTCAGAACGCGCTTTTAGCCCCGTTAGAGACGCTTTTGTTTCTATCGACGACGTCCTTGGACGATGGGAAGAGCATCGGTTAGGCGGTAAACGCATATATGTGTTGCATTTATGTATTGCGAGCGCGCGCGCGTGTATGCATTTATGTATACTACACGAGAATGTACTAAAGTATGCACGAAGCTTTCTTCTTTGTGGTATTGACTGCAATGTCACCGTTTAATCGTCTCGAAACGGACGGCACGAACTTGAAGATGAGTTGGACGTGTGATTTTTTCTTTCTTTCTTTTTTTTACTTCCTTTTTATTCCCCGAAAGGACTATACTACTTTGATATAAATAAAAAAAAAAAGAGGGAGAGAGAGAGAGAGAAAAGAACGGTTTAAGATAACCCAACGGAAAAAAAAAAAACGTACGAAATACCTTAGGAAATGTGATGAATGACGTGAAAAATATTATTAATATTCTATTGGGTGAATTAATTGAGTAGAAAATTTTTTATATTATATTATGTCGGAACGATCGATTGCCTCAATTTCCCCGAATGCATATTACCTTTTTACGTAAATTAAAATTTTAAGCGTACTTTATAAGTATCAAAATACATATACACGACACACACACACACACACACACACACACATATATTTATATAAGTGCATATATTTAATCGCACATTGCCTAATCATTGCTTTTAACTAAAAAAAAAAAAAAAAAAAATATGTTAACGAGCGATCGAAAAAATTTAAATGATTAGAAATTTAAATTATACGAGTCAATTTTTTTTTTTTTTTTTTCTTTGAGAGCAAAATTGGTGAATCGTTGTCGGCTCGTTCACGGTGATCTTAATATTTTTATCTTTTCGTATCTACGTTCGAAAAAAAGAGAAGAAATATTTTTCTCGACCGATTAGATCGATCGAAGATCTATGTATATTTATCTTTATACATCTATCCATCCATCCATCCATCCATCCATCTATCTATCTATCTATCTATCTATCTATTCGTGCCTATGCCATCTCCCTCACTCGTTTCGTTCCTTTTTTCTCGGCTTTTTTATTTTCATTTACTTTTTTTCTCCCCCCCTTTCTTTTTCTTCTTCTACTTTTATTAAAAACATCGTTTCGGTCGTTCGTAATTACGGCAAAAACCTTTGCCTTTTCATCGCGCACGTATTCTTTTTGCAAACATTTCCACCGAAATAAACCAAACGTTCGCTCTAGGTCGACGAGCGAACATTTCAAAGTAATTAAAAATATTTATTTGGTAAATTAGTTCTTTCTTTCTTTATTTCTTCCTCTTTATCTCTCTCTCTCTCTCTCTCTCTCTCTCCTCCACCTCTCTTATTCTCTCTTTGTTTCTTCCTTTTATTTTTTCTGTTTACCGTTGAGTGTCAGGAAAAGAATGAAATTTCTCGAGGTACGAAATTAAAAACCGGCGTACAGTGTAAAAGCAAGGATGGTTTACCCCGTTTACGTTTTACGAGCTCCCGAGAAAGGGGACATAGAGAAGAAAGGGATATCAGGCGTGTCGATCTCGTTAACCAAGATGAAGGTTGTGAGTTGGTCGGATATAGAGAGAGCATACATACATACATCCATACATACATGCATATATACATATATATATATGTGTGTATGCGTGTGTGTGTGTGTGTGTGTGTGTGTGTGAAGTGAGAGAAAGAGAGAGAAAGGAATTTGTTTAATTCTTTCAAATGCAAATATACCGAATTTGTTTTTTCCGTTGAAGGAGACGTTA
>OU964967.1:6314691-6347191 GCA_918808275.2 Dolichovespula sylvestris
TATTAGCCGTGAAGATCACTCAACGTTCGATCGGAGTAATACTTTTAAAGATAAAGTAGATTGCATCGGTATTGATGCAAACCGAAACATATATCCCATGTGCATGCTTAGATGTTTCCTAGATTTCAAGAATTCGTTTAAAATCGAAGTAGTACGAAGGCAAATCGGTAATGGTTAAAGTGTAAACCTAGGGTTGGATCCTAAAGGATTCTTGTACTTAGCTTTCGAAACCGAGCTGTCGGAATTGATGTCGGGGAATTGGATTACGTGAACTTATCGGAGTACGATCACCAAGAACGACACGTCTAATGACATTGCTTCGAAATCTTCCTAAAGAAAATAAGAAACAGAGATAGAGATAGAGAGAGAGAGAGAGAAAGATAGAAAGAAAGAAAGAAGAAAAGAGAAAATTTGAATTCGACTTTAACTTCCATGCTTCTCTCTCATTTCTTTTCTTTTACTTTTTCCTTACTGTAACACCTCACTCTCAGCCTCACCCTCGCACTCACACTCCACCCCATACCCACTACCCCCCGAAAAAAGGAAAGAAGCACGTTCGAATCGGTTTTTTCTTGTATCTTTCCCTTTCTCTTTCTTTCTCTCTCTCTCTCTCTCTCTCTCTCTCTCACACACACTCTCTTTCTCTTTGTGTCTCTCTTTTTCCATGTCGAGTCGTTCTAGGGACGGAATAAAGCGGAACTTGCGAAGGATATAAAAAAAAAAAAAAAAAAAAATAAAAAAAAAATGGTGCCAACGAAGCACGCTCGGCGTGAAGGCAAAACGACCTTCATTTTCATTCGACTCGCGCATATGTAGTACGGGAAGGTTATAGCAGCGACCACCTGTAAAGCACACCGTATCCACGTTCGATCTCTTCGAGCGAGTTCTCTTCGAGTTTTCTCTCACTCTCTCACTCTCCTACATACACTCTCTCTCTCTCTCTCTCTCGTACTCTCTATCTAGCTTGCGCAAGTTCTTAGGTCTCGGCCTCCAATACAAATACAAGCTGTTAAAACTGGACTACTTCGGTAGTAAATTTTGTGCGTGTAATACACGTTGTATCCAATTCCAAGGAGATTACTTCGACAAAAATACGACATCGTATATTACGATTGATGCTAGTTCGTAAGTTCGAATTAAATCGACCGAATGCTCTTAACCATGGTTTCCACCATTTGAAATCCGATTTGGGGGGGAGGGGTATTGATCTTATGTTTGTTTAATTATTTTGCGCGAGCTTACAACTACGTTATGCGGGGTACGATCTAAGAAGAGATAATGTGGAACGTCGAATTTTGGATGTTTAATGATTTTTATATATCGTCGCGAAAAGAAAAAGGACGAAATAATTATCTGTAGAAATATAAAATATATTGTTACCGATATAAAAATCGTAATATAAGATATATATATTTCATGTTGTTACGTTAACAATATATCGAGTTAGAGTCACAAATAAAATTCATATTCCTTAGGTACGATTTCAAAGATCTTATTATGATTTATCATGGAACGGAAGTGGGGAAGGTATAAAAGTTTATAGGTTTTAAAATTACTTTATATATATATATATATATATATATATATATATATATATATATATCAATTAATCTTCAAGATGAAAATAAATCAATGTGATATGGAAATTTTACGAGATAGTAACTACGACCTATTATATCAGGATTCAGTTAAAATGCAGATTTGTAACAAGAGTTAAGAAAGTAATAGGATTGGTCCTTCGGTATTATAATCATTTTCTTGGCAACGATTCAACCATCTCTCTCGTAGTTATGTCAGGACTGATGTAGAACTCCACCTCTCTCTCTCTCTCTCTCTCTGTCTCTGTCTTGCTAAGTCCTTGTATAAGGCCATAAACGCTACGTTCCGCACGGATTTACATACATCAAAGGAACGGCTGTGAACTTCGACGGTGACTGATTCTGAGATACATGCGTCTCGTTACTCGTACATACATATATACATATACATATACATATACATAAACATTAGAAATTCGCTTATGTATACACACGCGGTGTGTACATAAACGAGTGAGAAGGATGATGACCGTCGGTATATATCTTTACTCATACTACTTGGAGTACACCCCCGAGATCTTTCGGATTTTCTCTATTCCTTTTTATTTATTTATTTCTTTTTTCTTTTTTCTTTTCTTTTTTTTGTCGAAAGCGAAAAAAAAAGCTCTGCATACGTTCGCATAATATGTAGGTACGTGTACGATATGTATGCACGTGTTATTCATGCCTTTAGAAAAGATATATGGTAGGCGTTAGTGTCCGTAAACGTATGAGAGATTTTTCTATAAATCATCTTTGTTTATGGCAGGGTCGGTTTTTCGGTCGGATCTATATTTTGGTATTATTTGCATATCGACACTACCGCCACTAGTTGCTATTCGCAATTTTATTGATTTCTGTCACCTTGAACCGATCGGCCAATATATTATCGTCGTGTATGATATTGTACCATTCGTTCACATAAGTGAACGTCATTGGAGAGAAGGGAGAGGAGGGGGGACCGAATTTATGGAATATCGAACATTTACCGCAAGTCGCCGGCCTCTTCAACGGTCCATACTACTTGTTGACATTACTACTAAATAGAAACCGCGACTCCATTGATCTCTATCACTTTGTATCTATTTATGAATACAGTATTGTTCCGTGAATTATATTGGGATTATTCTGCAAGTATTAATGGATGATAGAAAACACGAATCAACAACGTTTGCCTTCGCGTTGAATATCAATATAATACTCCGTCGTTCGTCTCGTATATCCACGTTGGAATCATTTTTTTCCTTTTTTTTTTTTGTGCGTGTGTGTGTTTTTCCAACGATCCTCGTCAGATATTATCGATATCTCGAATTGTCGAGAGATTGAAACTAAACGAAAAAAAAAAAAAAAAAAAAAAAAAAAATAACAAGAAAAAAGAAAGAAATTTTTTCTCTCGATTCCAAGAGTCTATAATTTTTACGAATTTTCGTCGATAATTGATCTTTCGATCGATCGTAATTCATAATTATATCGAAATGAATAACACAAAAATTATTTCGATGTTATCGGTAAATTATTTTTCACGTTCCAAAAGTTCGTCAAAGCATTATAGGATTATCATTGTTAACTGGCTCCTGCTTTTCGCTAGCAAGCAAGCAGTGATGGTGATAATAGGAGAAAATTTCGTCAAGCGTGGAGTTACTTTGGGGTTGCTCTTGCTCGGCTTGAACGCCTCCAGCACCGAAGTAGAGAGCTAGTCAACTGGTTATGGTCGGTTCATCTCTCACTCTATCTATCTATCTTTCTATCTATCTATCTATCTATCTATCTATCTATCCATCTATCTATCTCTTTCTCTCTTTCTCTTACTAGACAAGCCGCTTACCGTTCTGCAAAGCTTCAGTTCTCGAGCCCTTGGCATTGATGAGTTACCTTTGGCTGTTATTCCTAAAGCTTTGCCAGTTATTCTTCCTTACTTGTTGCATCGGTTCGTAGCTGTCATTTCCAACCGCCACTGTATTTCTCCTGTTTGCAGGAAGGAAGACTACTTCATTATTCTACTTAGTTAAGTCTATACTCGATTTATTCTAAGGAATGATTAACGTCAATAAATTTCCACGATTTCGTGGTAACCATCGAAGATTTTATGGAGTACCACGTAATAAGCCTAAAATCAAATTAGATTACTTCGTGACCGCATTGGTTTGTCTAAATCATTTATCGATGAATGTGCTTTTGTATAGGGCTTTATAATGCACGCTCATACCGTATTAGAGGGAAAACTCGCTAATAATGTTCATCGTGGTATTAATAATCCCACGGTTATGGGCACTACCAACAATCGGATTTCAACAGGCGTTTTCCCCCTCATTCTACATCTCCAAAATCTAATAGATAATTAAACCGCGTTCACAATTTCGTACATATTTTATAATATTTTATCGATGATTTCTTTTCTTTTTATTTTTCTTTTTTTTTTTTTTTTATATTTTTTACTGCAACTTACAATACATACACGGCCAGGTAAATTTTACTAATACGCTCATTTCATCCGCTTATTCATCATTATATTTATATTTATCGTCTACAATTATAAATCGTTAACGTTCCTTAACGACTCGCGAAGTTACTTTGAATGGATCAAATGTATTTTCTATTTGCAATGAGGAGTTCTATAGCACGCTCTATCGGCTTAAGTTCTCTAAGAACTTATTTACTATTCCTCTTCGTCGACTGCTTGTAAAGTCTTTGGTGTTTCCTACACATCGATTATTGTGGCGCACAACTCTCTCCTTCTACCCCTCTCTCTCTCTCTCTCTCTCTCTCTCTCTTTTCATGGCTTCCCTTTTCTTGGTTACGATAAAGCTTGCCGAGAAACTCGAAACACTTGATTCTCGCGGCGAACATGCGTTTACTAAGATCTCGTAACTCTGTGCAAACCGGATCAGTGAATAGAGTGAACATTTGTCTCTCTCTCTCTCTCTCTCTCTCTCTCTCTCTCTCTCTCCCACGCCATCTTTCTCTCTTTCTCTTTGCATAGAGCGAACGTCTTAAAGTAATACCGTCCTTTGCCTGTCGACATTGGCAAATGAGAAGAGAGAGAGAGAGAGAGAGAGAGAGAGAGAGAGAGCAATTTCAAGAAAAGCTCTGTTTCATGATTTTCTTTGAAGAGAAACACGGAGACGAATTCGGTAGCTAGCGAGGCGAGAGTTTTCGAAGAATAAACAAGCTGATATAAACTCAGAATCAATTTATTATTCCCTTCGAGAGAGAGAGAGAGAGAGAGGGGTAAGTAAGTATGAATGGGCGAAACGACGAGATAACGTTAAAATCGTTCTTGTTATTGTTATTATCAGTTACCTACGTTTTAGTATCTCAATTGTTACGTAATAAAATAACAACGTTTGTTACGTAATCCCTTAACAAGATGTCTTGTATAAATATTTAAAAGTAAAGTATCGGACGGTTCCTGCAATGCTCGGTTCTACTCTCCTATCTAACAGGAAACCGATAGCAGTGAAAAGCGGCGAATAAAAAGGAAGAAAATACTATATATTGTGGGCGGTTGGACGAAGAGAGAGAGAGAGAGAGAGAGAGAGAGAGAGAGGAAAAAAAATAAAGTGGAAAACAAAATTCAAGAGCTCGTTGGGACAATCTCCTCTCGTGTTTATCGAGCTCGGTATGTGTGTCCGTGTCTGCGTTTATGTCTGTATGTGTGTGTGTGTGTGTCTGTATACATATATATATATATATATAGATATATAGATATATGTGTGCATGTATCCGTCGTTTGTATGCGAGTCGTGTATTTATTTATTTCAGGAAAAAAACTTTTTAAAATGCTTGCTTGAGAGAATTTTCAATTTTTAATTTTCTTTTTACTTTTTTTCTTTCTTTCTTTCTTTCTTTCTTTCTTTCTTTCTTTCTTTCTTTTCCTGTTTCTCGATGGAAATCTTTTCTGAACATTTTTTCTGTTCTTTTGTTTTTTTCTTTCTCCCTTTAAAATCTCTCGCAGAATTATCACGGATCTGGTTAGTTCGAATATTGGATAAGTCTTTTCAAGACAATATAACAGTTGGTTGTTAGAATTGCGAAATTGTGTAGAGATTCCCTTAGGAAAATTCGTTCAAAGTGAACTTGTATATGTACATACATACATATCTGAGTCTCGCAGCCGGGCATGTATTATACGGTAGAACTATACTATGGTAACACATAACCAATAGTTTATGGAAATAAGTAACAAAACTCTATTCTCATGAGCCGTGCTCTTATACTGGGTAGTATAATAAAAGCAAAGTATACGTGTCGTATTATATTAAAAATTTCGTATTATGGCGTTACGAAATTAACGCGGATAGATATTGTAAACGATGTTGCAAGAAAAAAAAAAAAAAACAAAAAGAATGAGAAAAAAGAAATAAATCGATAGATTCTCATAGTTTGATTTTTATCGTCGTTTGATTTATAGTAACATCGATTATACGTGTATATATATATATATATATATATATATATATATATATATATATATTTTTTGTTTTCTTCTTTCTTATGCGCTATGCCTATGAGAAAATTTAATAACGAATGATTATTCAATACACACACACACACACACACACATATGTATATATTCAGAAATTTGTCCGTTATGTTTTTAAGTAATTAGTACCTCGAAATTTGGCCAACCTGGCTGCGTTGGTTATGTCAATAAGGATCGCTGTACCACGTAATATTCGTTATCCCCCTAATGGCAAACATTCATCGAAATATGCCGCTGTATTTCCCAACGGGAAGTCGAGGTCCGGGTAAGAGATGGGCAGCGCGAATTTGATTTAAAATAAAGGTCGTCCCCTAGAGACCGAAATCGGTCCGTGAGAGATCGTAGTGTGGCGTTTTACTCGTTCGCTCGTTCATTGAATGTTTCCTCTTTCATACGTGCCAGGAATCTCAGAAGTTTTGTTTATATCGCGGAAACGAAATTAAACGGTATTACGATCGTTACGCTCTCTCTCTCTCTCTCTCTCTCTCTCTCTCTCTCTCTCTCTCTCTCTCTCTCTCTCTCTCTCTCTCGTGTCATGTCCAGTTGTTAAATTCAAAGATTCTTTCGAGTCGCTGTGTCTCGATTTTCTTTTTCGCTTCTTCCTCTCTCCTTTTTCTTTTTTTTTTTTTTCTTTTCTTTTTGGAAAAGTTTCGAAGAAATCACGCAACGAGAAAAGCGCCTAAACGACGTTTATACGAAAAAAAAAAAAAAACAGAGAGAAAAGAAAAAATTAAAGAAAATGGATATAAATGTAGAATGTTTGAGATATCATTGTTCAATTTGATCGTCATGTAAGAACGATCGTCATAGCAGAGAGAGAGAGAGAGAGAGAGAGAGAGAGAGAGAGAGAGAGAGAGAGAGAGAGAGAGAGAGAGAGAGAGTATAAAATTGTACTTATTAAAAATTAAGATATCGGTCTTTAGAAAGGTTAAAGATCCAAAGGATTTCACGAGACAAGAGACAGAATCTTAATGTTGAATGACGCTTGTGACAGTGGTAGTACCTTTTGAAACTCCCACAGGAGATTAGCATCATCGGCAAGAAAGGACGATTAACATTACCGTGAATTCTACGTCAGAGATGGAAATTTCAGTTTAGTCAGGACGCAAGCCGAAATTCGGAAAAAATACTGTCTCGGCGAGCTTGCATATTCATTCCTACACTTGATTGCGTCTACCACTACTACTACTACTACTACTACTACTACTACTACTACTATTACTACTACTACTACTCTGCTACGTCGAAATTCGCGAAGGGACATTAAAATATGTATTTCTCCTGTCCTCCGTTTCTCGAGATTTTACTTCGTAACAACGTCCTGTGAATGAATAAAACCGACGTTTACACGCATCGAGGTCGACCTCGATCGACGTGGACATTACTATCTTTCGCCTATTAAAAAAAAAAAAAAAAAAAAAAAAAAAAAAAAAAAAAAAAGAAAAAGAAAAGGAGAAAATGTGTTTTATAAGGAAATTACGCGAGGGAAGAGAAAGTTGAAAATTTCTTCGTAACGAGGATTTAAATTCATCTTGGACTTACTCGTTTACTAGTGGAAACTTCAAAATAAGATAAAAGAATATAAATAAAGGAGAGAAAAGGAACAATATTTTCGATGAAATTAATTCTTTCGTAAATTTTCTTCTCTCCCTTTTTTTTTCCTTCTGTAAAAATTCTAATCTCATTATTTATATATATATATATATATAATATCGTGACGTAAATAAAGGTTATACTTAGTTACATTGAGGACGAATGAAACCGATTAATTTTTTATAATTAAAAAAAAAAAAAAAAAAAATAAGGAAAACAAAGAAAAAGAAAAAGATGAAATCTTTGTCATAACTCTCCTTATAACGATTCGTTCGTGATTTAACTAATTCGTCGTCGATCATTCGATTACCGACGAGAGAATACGTTTGAATCGAGAAATTTTGTTACCCTACCATACTACCCCCGCGTCCCGTATATCTCGAATTCTCAAACGTTTTAAGATAACACGCTGGAACGTAGAGAAAATGAGACGTCGTCGTCGCGATATAAACGAGAGCGTGTAAAGCGTTTGATTTTGGGAAAATACGGGAACGCGTATTGCCGCGCTATCCGCCGCATGAAACGATATATCGGAGCAAACAATCCGGATATTGTGCGGTTAGATCTAAAGACAAAAGCATATGATGAAATTCTGAAATTCCGTGGAAATCCAATATCCATCGAGGGATCGAGGGAAGAAGCTTGAATAGGATCCCGTTGTTGTGAGAAGTATTTCGACGATTTCAACTCTCGTCTCTTGTCTCTCTATTTGCCTTTCTCACTTTCTGCTATCTCTCTCTCTCTCTCTCTCTCTCTCTCTCTCTCTCTCTCTCTCTCTCTATCCCCCTTCTTTCCCCTCCTCGTAGGATTTTAACGACATTCGAAACGGTGTCGTCAACTTCGCCGGGTGTTCGTCTAATTAGCACGGTACTTCTAATTTCAGTTATTCAACCATCCAATTATCGGTTTTGACCCTCTAACACGTCTCTCGTATTATCGACTACGTACGTATGTACACGTTTTATGGACGACTATTTACAATATGTCGACTTTTGTTTCGCTATATCGTCGAACGGTACACCCGTACGCATAAATACGTGTATTGGTGGTAGAGAGGAAACGGGACATCAAATGCGTTGAATAGAATCGATTTTAACGGAGGTAGGATCTTATTATTATTATTATTATTATTATTGTTATAATCGCAAATTTTTTTTTTTGATCTATCAAAGAATGAAGAAAAACGAATTCGATAAAAACTGTTTATCTTCCCGCCAATGTTTTCAACTTTTCTCGCAATAATGATAATGATAATAATAGAAAAAAAAAAAAAAAAAACAAAATAATAAAAAACTTCTTTACGTATCTATGTCCATGCCGAGAAGAAAGGGAGGTATAAGGAGAAGGAAGAGAAAAATATCTTTGGACGTCGTATTTTTAATGATTCACCTTTGACTTCTCGAGATCTCGAAAGAGATCTACATCCTTTCTTCTTACTCTTTTTTTTTTTTCTTTTCTTTTATTATTATTATCATTCGTCGAAAAACCCTGTTTACCCTCCCCTCTCTTTCGTGATCATTCTATTTCCATTTTCCTTCTCTCTCTCTCTCTCTCTTTCTATTCCTTTCCCTTTCTCTATTTCCTACCTTTTCTCATTCCTTCCGTTCCTCTTCGCGCAAAAGGTTTCGAAATAAGGCTTTAGCGAGTGCCATGTATCAAGGAGGCGGGAGAAATAAAAGATCGAATTCGTATTCTTCTGGTGTGTATGCTGCCAGTTTTCGGCTGGATTAAAGGGTCGATCGAGCTCAAGTAGATTCCTTCAAGAGAGGGATCGGCTTTTTCAGTCGCGTCGTATCGATCCGGCACAATGAAACCATTTCGCGTCTCTCTTTTCTCTCTCTCTCTCTCTCTCTCTCTCTCTCTCTCTCTCTCACGGGTTCTTTCATGCACCAGGTTGATTCTAACGACCTCCCTTTTGCTGAGCGTCCAATAAGTGGAAAATTGGAACACGCTGGTTATCTTTCTCACTCTCACTCACTCTCACTCACTCTCTCTCTCTCTCTCTCTCTCTCTCTCTCTCTCTCTCCGTTCACGAAAACTCATAAGGTATAAATTTTTGTTAAACCGATCATACCATCTCGATCATAACTTAAATCTTTTGTTTGTCCTTTTTTCGCAAGAATACGAAACATATATATATATATATATATATATATATATATATATATATATATATATCGCCTAACGAAAGTTTTAAAAGCTTTAACGACGACGTCGTCGGCGTGAGAGAAATAAAATGAGAAAAGGTAGAAATAAGAGAGGACGATGGGTAAAGGAGTAGGTGACAGTGAGAGGATCGAAAGAAAATTTATAAGTAAATCGAAAAGAAAAATGTTTATCGAGTAAAAAGGCTGAACTTTGAGAACCGGCTCACAACTTTATACTCACGACATTTCTCACCCTCGAGCCATTATTCTCGGATTTTCTCTCTGAAAATTAAAGGGAGGATAACGCCAAATATCGAAATATCGGCTTACCGATAAAGTATAGATATTACACATATAGATATTACATATACTATGTGCGTCAGGGAAGATTGGAAAATATCGTTGGTTTGTTTTTCGTTCGCTTCTGTTTTTTTTCTTTTTTTTTTTTTCTCTTTGGTTTGCTTCTTTTTTTTTACCTGTAAATTTTTTCACCGGTTTATTAAAGTTGCACGTTGGTTTAAATAAAAATCGGGAATAGTCGAATATCTCTTTTTGACGTGAGACATTGTAATCAGGCCTGCGGTATTTGTGAAATTTCAATTTTACGCATTTCGAAGTAGCCTTGATCTAATCTACACACACACACACACATATATTTGTATATAAGCAAAGGAGTATTAGGTTCGATTTAAAAATAAAAATAAAAAAATAAATAAATAAATTTATTTCTAAATTTGTTCATATTATTTTTTCGCCCGTTATAAAACAAATATCTATACTTATCCAAACTTATGCAAATGTATATATATACGGATATACCCATATTTCTGGGTATAACCGTATTATACCCAGAATAGCATACATACAATAATAGTAGGTTGTTGATAACGCTAGGTCTATCTAATAAATTTTTTACATCCCCCTCTATATTAATCCACGAACGATAGGTAACATAGGGTGCAATTTACATCATAAATTTCTTCCCTTATCTCTTGATACAGGGGCCAAAAGTAAATCTGAGAATGTCGGTTATTCATATCTACGTTAATTTTAATACCTTTATTACTCGGCAGAAGAGAAGGATAGTTCTCTAGTCTCTAGAAGTTAAATAAATCTGTTTAGCGATTAAAACCCCTCAGAGCTATGAGATTGTTCCTTCGGGAAAGATTATAATGACCACTTATTAAATACTACTCGACTTGTAAGCCACTCTGAAATTGTAATTGGTATAGCGGTCGTATCGTCTCGTCTATTTCTTATTCTTAATTCTTTATTTTTTACTTTATATTTTCTTTATTTATATATTTCTTTATTTACTTATTTTTGTTCTTTTCTTTTTTTTTTTTTCTTTTCTTTTAGACCATGAAGTAGCATATCCGTGTAGTTATTTATCTCGACCTACCCCTCATTACGTTTTCTTTCATTCAAGGAGTGGCTTGTGTATATATATATATATATATATATATATATATATATATATATATAAATATATGTTTTATATAACTTCAGGTATACGAGAAGATAATCTGTGTAAAATATAAAAGTCAAATGTTCCTTTTTATAAGGAATTCCGTAGAAGGACATTTTCTTAACTTTTAACAACCAATTGATTTTCTTCTTCCTTTTTTTTCCCATTCTTTCATTCTTCTTCTTCCCCTCGTCCTTCCCCTCCCCTTATTGTCGAACTACAACGAATTAACTTGAATGCCTCTCGTGAATTTCGTTCTAATGAGAGTTTGGCCCATACTCGTGAAAACAAACGAGCTAGAGGGAATTTTACGTTCAATTCTATCGTTAGAACCATCGTCATTACAATGATTAACATCGTTATCAATAACTATTGTTATCGTTATATTATTGTTATTGTTATCGTTAAAGTAACGATCTGTGTGCGTCGTGAAAAAAAGAAAAAAAAAAAAAACAAAACAAAGAATTGAGAACGAATAAAAGTCCGTTAAAGAGGTATGTCGACGTCGAAACGAAGGACAATTTATTTGTCTTCTTTTCTTTAATTATTTGAAATGACAATCTACATAAAGAGGCCTAATTAAAAATGAAAATATCGTTCATGTATTTATAATAGATGTGATTAACTCGTGCTAATGATCAAAGAAAATAAAATGGCTAGTCGTGCTCTCTCTCTCTCTCTCTCTCTCTCTCTCTCTCTTTCCCTTCATCGCTAATACATTATATCTATGGACGATTTATTTTAGCGATAAATTTCATATCCGTTGATTTACCCCATATAATACGACATATTATCGAATATAGGTAGCAAACGGTAGATATAATATCACACACATATTGAGCATCGAAATTTATCGACATTTAAATGCCAGCTCGTTCCAGTAATTGCAGATGATCGGAATACACGATATCATATGCGGAAAGCTTCTCGCGGTTTAGCGAAACATCGTCGTCCCTTAGAAAGACAAAAGAGAATGAAAATTAAAACGGTGGCATGCGAACTTGATGATGATAATAAAAATCGACGATTTTAATAACGCGATAATATCGTAATAATAAATTAAACGGGTGAGCGTGAAAATTGAACGAACGCGTTTATACGCGTTTATGTAATTTTGTTACAGGTCGGATAAAAAATAAACGAATAGAAAAAGAAAGAGATAAAAAGTGATATATATATTTGTATGTGTGTATGTAGTGCAAATTGTATACACATGATAAATTTTTACATCTCAATTTTACTCTAGCCATTATAACGTTTATAACGTTCATTAACGAAACATCATGAATATGTATGTATAAATATATATATAAAAAAAAATATATAAATATATATATACGTGATTAAATTGTTTCTCTTTTTGCTCGCATACACGTACGCGTGCGTGCATGTATGCGTGTGTATATATATATATATATATATACATTGTTTATGTTAATATTGTTAAAACAGTGGGGAAAATAACGAGAAAGAATGATCATAAATAATAAACTATATACCATCATCCACTGTCTCTCTCTCTCTCTCTCTTTTTTTCCTTCAACCTCGCAAAAGAGAGAGATAAAGAGAGAGAGAGAGAGAAATGGTTCGGTATTATTAAAAATTACACACTTGAGGATTTTTATCGAAAAAATAATGGACATACGTAATGTGCGTGTGCGTGTATGTGTAAGTATGTATGTATATAAAGTGAAAGGGTGTTAAATCGTTCTATGATATTACCAATTCCATAAAAATTGTCTGAGAGTAGAACGATTGCCTCATAGTCTTTCATTAAATCGAGCTTCCTCGCTTATTTGCAAACCGGATAGCGGTGGTATTTTTTCCCCTTGAATTATTCCGGACATTACTTTCAACTTTTTCTTCTCCTTGAACTCCATTCCCACCCCTTCCATCCTTCCATTCTTATCTTTTTGTCTCGTTCACTTTCTCTCTCTCTCTCTCTCTCTCTCATTTCTTTCTGTTTTTCATTCTTACATTATTTCCTTCCCTTTCAACTCCCTATACCTCTCTCTCTCTCTCTCTCTGCTATCCCCTTTTTTTCCTTCTCCTTTTCAACGTGAAGCTTTCCAGCCTAATATTTACCCATTACTTCACCATGACCCAAATAGCTTCCGAGCTCTCGTTCGGATAGTATAAGTACGTTCCTGAAAGTGGATATGCATGAAGTTCATGTAAATCATCACCATTTGAATGAACGAGAGAATTCAGAGAAAACGAATATATATATATATATATATATATATATATATATATATATATATATATATATATATATAATGATTTATATGTACGGAAAAGATGAGAAAGAAAAAGAATGTATGCAAAAAAGGGACTTTTTTGTTTCAGTACAATACGTAAAATTGGTCATAGATGATTACGCTATTAAGTTATCTGTCATAAATAGACATCGAATAAATTTGTTTCTTTATATAAAATTTTATGAAAAAAAAAAAAAGAAAAGAAAAGAATATATATATATATATATATATATATATATATATATATATATATGTACATATTTATGCTTGATTGTATTAACACTTGATTCGTAATAAATAATCGCTCTTTTATGAACGACTTGCCATTTACCTTAACAAAGCACATCTATCGATAATGACGAGCCGCAACGAGTCTCTCGAAATTGTTTGTCTCATTTTTTCTACAGCTCTTTCACTTCTTTCTTCTTCACTTCTCTCTCTCTCTCTCTCTCTCTCTACTCCTCGATGATACTTTTTGTCCTTCCTTTCTTCCTCTCTCTATCTCCTCTCTACCTTCCACCCTCTCCTTCTCTCTCTCTCTCTCTCTCTCTCTCTCTCTCTCGATCTCTTTTTAACTTTCTCTTTGTTTGTGCTCTACTTTTATAGTTGGCTATCTTTTAAAGAGCTCGTCCTTAAGACACTTGATCGATATTAAATATGGCACTCTCTTATTTTTTCACGTTTACGTGACTTCGATACGAGAGTCGAGATATTATACCTGATTTTTTCTCTCTCTCTCTCTCTGTTTCTCTCTGTTCCTTTTCAAAAAGAAATCGATAATAATTTTTCTTAAAAAAAAAAAAAAAAAAAGAAAAGAAAAAAAAAATAAAGAGATCAAAAAGTATAACCGTGTCGTCTTGAAATATCGATTGTATCTTGCTACGAAGGTTTTTCAATTAACAAGATGAAACTTTTTCAATTTTTCAGGTACAAAGGATACCTTGGATTATGAAAAACGTCCGATAGAAAAGAAAAAAAAAAAAAAGAAGAAAAGAAAAAGAAAAATGGAAGCTACGATCTCTATGGCTTTGAACGACCCGACGAATTTCAATGACGAATCGATGACAATAGCTCGTTGAAACGAGTGAAATTAAATATTCGAATAAGTGGAGGGGAGGAGGGGCCTTAGGCCGGGATCGGATCGATTATCGATAAGCCGATCATGACGGGTATCGCGAGAAGATGATGACCAGCGGTCGTTGAAGACCGCTAGAAAACTGGATCCATAGTCGTCCCATAATGGAGGAAAACGTCAGTATCGCAACGAATGGGACGGTGGTAAATTTCGATTTTACCGATCCATGGGTCATCCTGAGGGCCGTCATATTGGCACTTTTGATCCTCGTCACTATCATAGGTAAGACACGTCTCTCTATCATCCTTGTCCGACGTATATTTTACGTAACTGTTAACGTGTCCTTCGAAGATTTTTCTGAAACATGTAGATAAAAATATATCTTTTATAAGTAAAAGAACAAACTCCCTGTTTATCGTATATTCTACGATAGCTATAGTCTGTCCGATAGAAAAGAGAAGAAAAGAAAGGAAAAGAAAAAAAAAAAAATTATAAGTGATATCGTTTGAAATGATCTTATTCGGGATCGCATATACCGTATATCCGAACTCGATCTAACACGTAACCTCTTGAAAATGACGGATCCCTTGTGATTTTCTTCCTCGATCACTCTTGATGATATATGCGTTCGGTAATTCTCAGGAACGATGCAATAACTAATAAGCCCGGCGAACAACCGATTGAAATTAGCGCGTTGATAGTTTACTTGTTAAACGAACTGGGTACCGAAGCCGTTAACTCGAGGTCGGTGGATGTATCGGTAGCATAATTGATTTCGAAACCATCACGACCATTAATCGTCATTCCTCTACTGGAACTATATATATATATATATATATATATATATATATATATATATATATATATATACACACACCTATTCACGAACGTCTTACAACCCTTCTCATCTCAACGTACGTATGTGTGAATATACATACGTATATGTGCGTCTATAGTTATAAGCATAATTACTTCACATAGGCGTCGATAAATAATTAAATATTCTTATCCCCTTTTTTTCAGTTACTTCACGATCAGAAAATTCGTTCTATTTTAACTATCATGCGACGTTAATATAGATTTTAATGAATCGTCGAAAGAAAAAAGAAATTTAAAAATTTAATATTTTAAATTAAATTTAATACTTTAATATAAAATTTAATAATTTAATAATGTAATATTTTAAATTGATCTGGATAAAAATCAAAATTAATAGTTTACGTAGTTTTTTACATTTGTATGAAAAGTATATATATAGAAAATATCTACATATCAATATATATATATATATATATATATATATATAGATATCGGTGTAATAAAATTATTATCATTAATTTATATTCGATAAATCTACCTGTAAAAGAAAAGAAAAAAAAAAGGATGAATAAAAAAGGACAAAAATTCAAATAACATCGAACTTCCTTCAATGCAGTCATTCTTTCTTTTTCTTTTTTTTTTTTGTGATCATAAATGACATATTTGCTGTTATCATTATCATCGGTTGTAAAAGCTCAAGATTTAAGAGGGAGTCCCTTAAATCGTGGTTGAGTCGATGCCTATGTCGAGGGTTACGGGATAACGACGTCGTCGTCGTCGTCGTCGTCGTCGTCGTCGTCGTCGTCGTCGTCGTCGTCGTCGTAGTCGTAGTCGTAGTCGTAGTCTATGGTTCGTCTTACCAACGTACACTATCTAACTGACACATCTGTATGTGCGCGCGAGCATAACGGGTGATCAATTTAAACCTGACACGCTTCGACCGCGTATAATCTGTCAACGACAGTGACGCGGGTAATCGCTATCGTATTAAATACTTCTCCCTGTTCTCGACCTACCGACCTGCATACCGATACCCTTACTTGTTTCACCGTGACGAAATTCATTTGCAAAAACAAAATATCCCTTTAATTTTATGATTTTATTTAATAATTAACCTTGTTAAAATACGTTTTCAAACGATCATACATACGTACGTACTGTACATATTTGTATAAATATATAAGAACATCGTCTAACTTGAATCCTAACATGGATTATAATTTATAATAAGTATGTATACGTAACGTGACATAAATTTTTTTTTTTTTAGATATATCACAAATAATATCATTAAAATATATCACGAATATAATATATCATAAATGTATTATTTATTTTGTGTCATTGTGTTAAATAAATTGATCAGACGCGTAAGCACGAAATGCAGATAACATTTATACATTCTTTACAAGGAATACGACGAATACCGAGTTACTACTGTCAATCGACCAAATTCTGTCTCGTTTCAATTTTGTTTTTTTCTTTTCTCTCTTTTTACATTATTGCACATATATCTTTTTCCTTACGAATCGTCGTATATTTAACTGCATTGTTAAAATTTATTCAAACATAGCAATTTAAAATCGTCCAGTAAAACGGATCGATCTACATATATTTATTTTCAATATTTATCTATAGATATTATCACATATTGATATTTTACATATAGATACCTATTTCGCGTTTTTGAACATTTACTATCTGCAAGATATCGTTCGTTACATATTCGAAAAAAAAATATATATATATAGACATATAGATAGATAATAGATAGAAAGATGGATAGATAGATATCTATATATAAAAAGATTAGCTTTTTAGCAAATTTTTCGTAATAACACACACACACGAGAACGTTATTTTTATATTACTATCATTTTTTTCAATAGCTAACCGAATTTGTTGTCGCATTTAAAACCGTATATAATACCTAATGATAATATATTGCGAGATATTAGCAAAGTGGGGAGCGATCGCTCGTTTTGTCAACGAGCTCGACTTATCACGTTATTTTTCTGGTGGGCTGACGAAATATTAGTAGAATGAAATTTTAATAAGGAAAACAAAAAAAAAGCATTCTATAATAGATCGGTGTTTTGCCGTTCACTCCTTCACGATACGTATATTTCATAAAAGCCAATCAATTGTCGCGTACGAAAGCTAACACATATCTAACGTATCTCTGATATTACAAGTAAAATATATAAAATGTATATATATATATATATATATATATATATATATATATATATATATATATTACCTAAGTGTGTTCCTACGAAATACAAAGTAATAATTATTTCAGAACCTTTGTGTACGCTTTCGATCGCCCATATAAAAGATTTAATATAATAATTTATCGACCCTCAAAGAAATAGCGATAACAAAGCGTAGGAAAAACAACCGGTTATTTGGCCGATATTATAACGCGTAATATCTCATCTTTCTTCTCATTTTTGTATACTTACGATCTATAAGAGAGACTACTTCAAGGAGAAGGAATATTTTCACTAAGATGGGCAGACCACGATATCGTTCAAGAAGTATTACCCTCATTAATAATGCATGACCGACCAAAGTACTTCTTTTTCTTTTTTCTTTTCCTATCTTTTTCGCTTTTACTCTTTTTTTTTTTTTGTTCCCCGAAACTCCTTGCCGATTTGAAAATTTTTATATGAAAGCCTCGACGAATCTTGGATATAAACGGTGGATGTGCATCACGGATTAGAATGAACCGATCAAGTGATTCTCTTTATTTCAGTTAATATCGTTACGTGCATGTTTCTAGAAAGAAAGAGATAGATAGATAGATAGATAGAGAGAGAGAGAGAGAGAGAGAGAGAGAAAAGAGAGCGGGTTAGGGATACTACTATTGGAATCTCGCCAAAAGAAGAAAGCAAAACTTTTAAAGCTGGGGTTCGTAAATTTACGTTCTTAATCGCTAGAAATGATCTATAAATTACGTATGTAAAATTGTACGTAACTATAAACAAGAAGCGAGTGTCATATTTGTTTCAATTATGTCGCGAAAAAGGAAGGATATATATATATATATATATATATATATATATATATGTATACGTGCGCATGTATGTGCGTTGTTTGAGATTGACGAATTGTTACTTTTTTTTCACGGTCATAAATCGATCCGTACGGATCGACCATTTTTCTTTGATATTATTTTCTCAATCTATCCTCGCGCACGTAGGTATAACATAAAATACGTGCGTAAATAAATAAAGTTATCTATATATATATATATATATGTATATATCGTGAAATTAAAAAAAAAAAAAAGAGCGAGGAGAAAGAACAGAGAAAAGTTGAATATAAAGAAAGAAAAGGAAGAAGATAAAATTAAATGAACAAACAAATGAATAAATAAACGAATAACCGGCGTTGTATCGGCCATTCAATTAAAATGAAATACGTGACCGCTTAACTGGAACATCTTCGATCCATTCAAGAAACGCGTTACGTTGGCATTTTTTACTTTTAGCCGTGGTAGAAGTGACTTAAGAATCAAGAGGATAAGGGCCTTCTAAAAATGTGTATACATACATATTTGACTTTGGACGTGCACGAATGAGGACACTTTGTCATGTCCAAAATGCGGTAAGGCGAGGCTTAAAGTGCGAGGAAAATAAACGACATGGCGACGAATCATTGAACAGCCCACTACGACATTATGGACGATCTTAAAATGTAAAAATAAAAAACCTCATTTTCACGGCTATTTTATTATTCGACGAACTATCTTATATTCTATCATTTTATACGCCTATATATTTATATATTAATATTAATAATTATATATAATAATTATATATTAATATATTTATTTTTCTTTTTTGTTATTATTTCTAATTTGAAGTTTTATTTTTAGCTACGATCGTTATGAGAATTTTATTTCTAATTATTAATATTTAATTAATGTATATATATATATATACACACACATATAGATTTCTCTCTCTCTCTCTCTCTCTCTCTCTCTCTCTCTCTCTCTCTATCTATCTATCTATCTATCTATCTATCTATCTATTTATCTATCTATCTATATATCTATCTATCTCTTTCTCTTTCTCTCTCTTTCCCTTTGATAAGTCTCGTAGTTTGATAGCTCTTCGAACGTGATACAACTTTGATATTTGAAATTTCAAAATTGTTCCTTACGTAGGTTCGATGTGGTATACATATTCGCTAAGTTTCATGTAAAATTAAAATTCCCAAGTTAGTAAGATGATACACCTAGGTAAATCTAATCAATGATACATTGCATATCGTCCTCTAGCACGACCATAACATTTCAAAACTCTCTAAACTCGATTTCGTACATACGTAAGTATGTATGTATGTATGTATGTACGTATGTATCTAGATGAAAAGCATGAGAAGGAAGAACGGAAATTGTATCACGTATACTATTTTACCTTGCCCAAGGTATATCTTCTTCGACGATATCACGCTTTCGAAGGATCGATTACGAGAGACACGTGCGATCATACATAGATGACGAAGGAGAAACCGAAGAGCCGATAATCCTTGTATCTCCTGGATTATGGTCGATAAGTTCAACGAGATAAAGAAAAAAGAAAAAATAAAAAGAATAAGGAAAAGGAAAAGGAAAGAATCGAAAATCCGGATTGTCCTGGTTTAGCTCCGTAATCCTATACTCATTCCGTCATTATATGTATACACAGGGTTAGCCAGGGGGGAAATAAATAAATACAAAAAAAAAAGAATTAAAAAAAGAAAAAGACAAAGAAAAAGAGAGTTCCTAAGCGATTTTAAAAATCTATTACCTTTTTTGGCTTGATACCTTTTTTAAGCTTGATAGTTTTGCAAGGTAATTTGATGATATGAAAAGAGGGAGGAAGACAAATTTGGTCTGTATGGTCACGAATAAGAGTAATCGAATTTTTTAAAATTATTTAGAAACTTTCTGTCCACCCTGTGTATTCCAATGTACATACGTATATACATACGTACATATATATATATATATATATATATATATATATATATATATATATATATATATATATGCTCATTTCTCGACTAATTTTTCATTATTAAAATATTCTAGTAAATTAAGTTGGACTACGAGGATAAACTTATTGTTATTATATTGAAGTATAAAACGAAGAATCTCTCGAAGCGTGTACCACATTACCGGTTAAAATTTAAGGCAAAATGCACTTACTCTCTTTCCCTCTCTCTCTCTCTCTCTCTCTCTCTCTCTCTCTCTCTCTCTCTATTTCTCTCTCTCTTTTATTCTTGTACGCTTCCGTTCCATTTTCCCCGTTTTTGTTTTTGAATTTCCATTTACTTCCATGGAAGAGAGAATACGAATTTCTATCGTCTTGTATTCCGAAATAGTTCTCCAATGCTCGAATGGAGGAAAATAATAATGCAAAACAACTTTAGGATTGCGCGAATGCGTCGGATATATTGTATGACTAACAAATTATTCCGAAATATTGTTTTATAAGGTATTTCGTCCATAGTTACCTGGTCACAATTATTTGAATGTTAATATAAAAATATTATAAAACGAGGAACGTCGCATCAATCGATAGAAGAAAAAAAAATAAGAGAGAGAGAGAGGAAAAAAAAACAGGTTGAGTGAATGAGGGAGAGGTAACAGTTTTATAAGGGCAACGGAACGTGAACGTTACCTTTACAGGTGCTTCTCGCGAAATCATTTTCCGTTGTTTACAGTTGACCTATATTCGTTATTATGTATATCTTGCATAGTATGAAAAAAAAAAAATATATATATATATATTTATATACACGTATATATAGTAAGAAGGCATAGTATACGCGTACGTATGTGAAGTTTCGACGAGATTATTTCGTCACTATTTTCGGTTCTTTTTTCTCTCCCTCTTTTTTTTTCCTTGTTTTTGTTCACGAGTTTTCCCCGCAACCCTTCACCGCACCCCTCGCCAAAAAACAAATTGCAACATTCGATTACATTGTTTTCGATAGACGAGTACTGAAACGAAATTTTGAATAATACATCTCTCGCTCACTCTCGCTCATTTACAATTAACAAATTCTTTTTGTTGTCTCCTTTTTTACGATCAATTGTAAAGTGTGGCAAGATAAAAGGGTGAGAGACAAACGGACGTATTGACAGAGAGAGAGAGAGAGAGAGAGGGGGAGAGTGGAGGAGAGAGAGAAAGGACGCGACACGATGACAAAGATACACCGAAAAGATAAAAAGAGTAGAAACCGAATAGGATTTTCATTCAATCTCCATTTGAGTTACCCTGTAATTCGCGCAGAAAATACTGACATCGATATTCCTGTCACGGTGTATAAGCACGATTTCATAACGCCCCGTGCTCCGCATATTTAGAATCGTCCAAACGCGCGCTAGGATCAATTTTATTATCGTAACGTACATTACGTTTCTTCGTTTCATCGTCAGCAACTTTTTCTTTTATCGATTATTTATCGTGATAATTGCATATAGTGTATATGTTGCAATGTAGAGTTAATACATTATGAACATCGAAGAGAAGACAAAATAAAGGGAGAGAGAGAGAGAGAGAGAACGTCCGAACGTTTAATTAACGAAACAAATCATTTTTATTAATAGTTACATATATATATATATATATATATATATATATATATATATAAAGTGAACGATTCTTTTTGCTTCGTTAAAATATATATATATATATACCTAACTGTTCGTATGTACTTATGAATACATAAACGATAATAATGAGCCACGTCTACCAGGTTAACGCTTTTCGACGATGTTGACTATGAAATTAACTTTCAAGTCCTATAATTTATAAAGCTTAATTACTCGATTTTCCGAGATCCTAATTAATCGGCCAACTTCCAACCTGGGTTTACCATTGAATGCTTTGTTAGAACTATAAACGTGGTTTCTGCTCCTAAAGACCATCGGAATATCAATTTGTATCAAATTGAGAAATTCGAATATATATATATATATATATATATATATATATATATATATATATATATACCAATGTGCAAAATTACATGTACAATACATGTATACATACATATATCGCATATCGAAGGACAATTTCTATCCTCTCGAAATCCTCTTTACCAAGTCGTAGGACATATTGCTATTTTCAGTCCAGTTTATACCGTTTCAATTCCATAGTCTTTCAAAATAGATCGTGTCCCTCCTCCCTCCCCCCCCCTCTCTCTCCCTCTCTCTCTGATATTTTTTTCTTTTTATAAAAAAGAAAAGGAAAGAAAGACGAATCGTTTATTTCGATCTCGTAGATCGAAAAAGCATCCACATTATCCGTCGACTTTTCCATCAACGAGAAAGCACGACGACGTGAGAAAATCTACGAGAGAATTTCTTCGCGTTTCGATATCGACCGACCGAGTGTGTCGATAAAAAAAAAAGGAAAGAAAAAAAAGAAAGGGGAAAGAGAGAGATAGAGAGAGTGAAGAAAGAGAGGGAGAGAGAAGGATGAAGTGTGTTAATAAAAAAAGAACACACGCACGCGCGCGCGAAAAGAAGAAAGACAAGGAGAGAGAGAGAGAGAGAGAGAGAGAGAGAGAGAGAGAGAGAGAGAAGGACAAAGAAAAATATATTGCAACGTTTTAACGTGTCGAGTGGCAATATAGTAAATACACGTTAAACGTCTCGACTCTCAATGAGATTCTGTCGGTGACCTAGTCGAACAGGGCATTCGAAGGACACGCTCGTATATGTTCTACCATAGTACATCTAATATATCTAGATTATTTTGATTTGACGCCCATATAAACGAGTTAGAGAGAGAGAGAGAGAGTTTCCTTAACGCTCCTTAATATTTGCATATGTTTCAGGGAATTTGTTCGTAATAGCGGTGATCCAACTGGAACGAAGCCTACAATCCGTAGCAAATTATTTAATCGTGAGTTTGGCCGTCGCCGACCTTATGGTTGCCTGCCTCGCCATGCCACTCGGGGCTGTTTACGAGGTACGTAATTTGCTGACTATAATAGACTATTCCGAATTATGGCCATACGATATGTGTTCCATACATATGCGTATCTACATACGTACCGTTTATGTATGTATTTATGCATGCATGTATGCATGTATGTATGTATGTATGTATGTATGTATGTATGTATGTATGTACGTACGTATATTTCAATACGTTCGTACGAGTCGTTTCTCAATCATTCGAAAGAAAGATCGTCTAAGGGAAAACGTATGACGTAGTGGGAGATACGAGAGAGTATTAGTACTAAATCGTGAATTTGATAGAATGAGATCGTACGGGTTCGTGGGTACTAACCCGAGTAAAGGGCTTCCTCGATAATAGCTGGGGCGGTTTTAAAGCGACATTTTTTTTATTTTTTTCTTTTTTATTTTTTTGTTTGAACTTATCGTACGTAACTGCATATTAATTTTCCACATAAATTATTAACTTTTCATAAATCCTATATAGCCTGTCCAAACAGAGGGGATTTAATGGGAAGAGCTTAAAAAAGTTGAAGTAGATTTGAACAGAGAGAGGGAAAAAAGAGGAAAGAAGGAATCGCTAGAAAAACGAGATGTCGGTTTTTGTAAGTGGAAAATAATGTTGGTTAACTAGTGTTATCGAAATATTCCCATAAATTATTTATTTATATAGGCTCATAGATTATAATTGTCGATAGGTAGGTCTCAACCGAAAAAGAGCCACGATGTGCTTATGGGAAAGTAATATTAATTCGACCTTGATCTTTACAATTGATATATCGGAATGAACTATCTTTGTCGATTACGAAGCAGAAAATTAAATTGCGAACCGATGACTTTTCATTTTTCTATAGAGTCCTATAGATCTGAGGAAGGAACACACGTGCCCACGCACACACACGCGAACATACATACATAAATACATACATACGTACATACATACACAAACAATACATATATCTCCATCTTTTAAAGGCCATCCTCTCGGCCAGATTCAACGGTTATGTCCAACATTGGTGGTCCAGGTCATGGCCTAGCTTGGCCTAGGCGTAAATAATGGCCTAGTCTATATCTCTCATATCGCTTTGTTCATTGATTCCGTAGCCAGAGTTCAAGTATTAACGTAGGGATATTTTAATCCATGGTAATATTTCGATAAATGTCGATGATAATGGTGATCCTTTTTTGGATCACGTTTTTATCACGCTTTTCTTTTCTTTCTTTTATTATTATTATTATTATCATTATTATTTCATCATTCATTCTTTTCTTTTTTAAAATGAAAACGATATAAATTTTTCTTTAAAAACCCGTCACGATTTATTCATCTTATTCCAATGTGAGATATTATCTATCGTCTACTTCGTTCATTATTAAAGTTATTTGACTTTGTTTCGAACAAACAAAACAAGTTTCGAATTTACTCGCTAGTTGGAATACGCAACCGGCGATATACGAACGCATAGACGCAATGCATTAATGTTGAATTTCTCCGGGGTTTATTCATTATCTTGAAACGAGATCTCCCCAAATGAAATGAGACGCGAATGTTGAACCGAAATGTTAACTCGTGCCATAAGTTTCCTTACTTATTCGAACATTTGCATGCGTATATGTATTATAACTGTATGTTCAAAATGTTTTCACATAGTTATAGTTGTGTCTTACATTCTGAAATTTTCCCATGCTTTATGCCCCAATAAATTCGTATTCGTATTCGTATTCGTATTCGCGTGAGAGTGAACGTTTAAAAAAAAAAAAAAAAAAAGGAAAAAAAAAATAGAAAACAAGAAACAGGCACAAAAAAGGAAGTGACACGATATGATTCGACGTTTCGTCAGAGAGTTCTGGTTTCACTATATACGTGTGACATTATCTGTTTTACGATACTGAATATCTGTTCAATAAATATATATATATATATATATATATATATATATATATATATGTATGTATATGCATATATATATGTATATGTATGTATAGATTTATGCGTGGGACATGCGTAGAGACGAAACGTGGTCGTTCGGTGGGCATGACCTACATGCAAACAAACCCCGTTGAATTTTCCACGCAACTGCTATTGTTATTGATCTCTGATGCTGGCTGATTTGACAAATCAGCGAATTTCAATGAACTAAATACGAGTTCTGTATGTGGAGAACATGAGAGGCGAACAACGCGCGATGATTTACATATTAAATTAAGTCGGCGTAACGAAACGAAAGAAGAAAAAAAAAAAAAGAAAAAAAAAACAAAAAACAAAAAAGGAATCAATTATTCGTATCCTCGTCATCATTTCGGAAGAGATTGGATTGAGTGGGGTGGGACCACGAGGGGGAGGATGAACGAGGTTGGTGGATAATATAAGGTGGTAACGTTTAATGAATGATTCGATTCGATGGAATCGCTCGGGCTCTACCCTCCCCTCCCCGCCCCGCCCTTTTCCTTCAGCAGCGTTCTTTTATATCTTATCGACGCGCATTACGTAATTTCCAAAAACCTTCGAATCAAATTCCTTCGTGCTCGCCACGTAGTTTTGTGTTTGTAATAACGTATTATACTCTTAGCGAGTGTCATTATACCGTGGGCTAGAAAATAATTTGAGATATATATATCGTTCGATACAAAATAGTAGAGAGATAGAGAGATAGAGATAGAGAGTGAGAGAGAGAGAGAGAGAGAGAGAGAGAGAGAGAGAGAATTCCAACGAAAAGTGGATATTATAAAGTTTCTGATTTACCAGATAACGTTACAATAATTATTATTCTCTTGAAATTGCTTTTCAATAAATTCAATTGCAATTGCCGATAGAAATCAGCCGATATTGAAAATTATATTTCACTTTAATCGATCTCCGATTACCATTTACTTCGTTATCCTTTGTAAATCTTATGACACATGCAGAGAAAGAGAGAAAGAGAGAGGGACGTATGTATATGTTTATTGAATACATACGGGGTGTAACGTCTATTTCGTAAAATTGTAATATCTCGTGTGACGACTGAACTAATTAAAAAAAAAAAATTTTTCTCACTAATCGCATTGATATGAAAGGGTTACATCATCGTATGTCGAGAATTTTTCCTTTTTTTTTTTTTTCTTCTTCTGTTTCTCTTTTGGCAACTCAAGAGGCAAGAGAGAAATTTCAAATGTCGCAGTAGTAACAAATTTTATATGAAAGTAATTATGTTTCGTATATTAGCTAGGTATACATAAATATATACACCAAAAGAGATAAAATAACGTATAGGTTTTTTTTTTTTCACATATTATATGACCGAATGTAATTTATTATAGAAATAATATATCCTCTGGACTAAAATATCACGTAGTATAAATAACGTCATTAAATCTCGGTTTTAAGTCGAGGGGGAGTAAAATTTTTTGATTACATTAGATCGTAAAATTCTTTTTATATCTATGATCGTAAAGTATCTTCTATAACGTAAAAATTCTTTGAATATTAACGGGCACGCGTACGTATTCATTTACCGTATGCGCATATATTATATCGATGTCGATATAAAGGGGAAGGAATAAATAAATAAATAATTAAAAAAAAAAAAAAAAAAAAGAAAAAACAAAGAAAAGAAAAAGAAAACCAAAAGGAAGAGGAGAATGATAGCCCCATTTTCCTTAATATCATCTTCAATTATTATCAGATAGCCTACGTGATGCCCGATAAATTGACAGCTTCGTTATCGCCCACATCTTTTCCGATGGCGAGAGGACGGATATCAGAAGGTACATAATAACGCGATAAGATATTCCAATATTCATACCCGTACATTACGATGAAACTCTTCCTTCTCGTGTTTTTTAGTTTTTTTTTTTTTTTTTTTTTGGAAGAAAAACGAAAAAACAAAGAATAGAGAATCCAGCGAGCAAATAAAGTCTATCGTTCGAACGAATTACGCAAAAAATATAATTATTATCAAACGTTCTAGCGGTTTGTTATATACTATTTGAAGAAATTCAACAGAGAGAGAGAGAGAGAAAGAGAGAACGATTAATATACCAGATGAATATAAAATATTATGGGAGTCTATAAAAAAGAAGATTATTATACGTGATCTGATCTAATACTCAATTATATCCCTCATTTTATAATGCAATGTATATTGCTTATAAAAAAAAAAAATAACTGTTAAAATATAACGTATACGCAAGGAATGTTAGATCTACGCTGAAATAATTAAGTATTTTTCGATTTTCATTTCGACTTTTTACGACGTTTTACTAACACGTTGTCCATGAGTCTCGACAATTAATAAAATTCCCGGCGACAAGGCGAGCGGTTAAGTAATGCATCTGTAATTAGACGAGGAGAACCCTCTTATCCGCGAAGGAAAGTTTAAAATGAAATAAAAATGGTTTTTACGTGGGCGTTACGTGCTTACGTAAAGTCTGACGTAGTCATACTCACTTTGATCGAGTAATGAGAGAAGTGGGGAGGGGAAATTAAAAGAAAAAAGTAAAAAGAAATTAGAATGAAATAAATATAAAAATTCATGATTCATTTATGTGTTCGGAAGAAGAAGAAGAAGAAGAAGAAAGAAGTTGAAACGAAATGAATAATAATTCATGATTTATTTATTTGTCTCTTCATTTGTTCGTTCGTTATCTTCCTCCAAACGTACTAATTCTCTTTTCTTTTATACTCCGTATAGTCTTTCGTCGTTTCGTCTTGAAAGAAAAAATAGAAAAAAAAAAAAAAAAAAGAAGAGAAACAAAACGAAACGAACGGATCCCTTATATTTTCTTTCTTTCTTTCTTTTTTTTTTTTTTTTTTTTTTTTTTTTTTACGTAAAAGTTAAGATCCCAAGTATGACGATGAGCGAATAAATTTTACGTCGCCCAGGTACAATGACAAACTAAGTTTTCCCACAGAGACGAGATTCTAAACGCGTAAAGCGGCATCTGTCGCGTATCTTCTTTCGTAAACTGTGTTCTCTCTTCCTTATAGAAAATTCTAGCCAAGGAAGTTTTTTATCTAACTCGCTTGAAAGTTGGTCACATGTGCTACCTCCTACGTGGATGATATCTCTTTATCTTTATTCCTTTCTCTCTCTCTCTCTCTCTCTCTCTATCTCTATCTCTATCTCTATCTCTATCTCTATCTCTATCTCTATCTCTATCTACCTTTCTATCTCTATCCGTCTCTTCTTTCCTCTCTATCTTTCTTTCTTTCTTTCTACATTTCTTTCTATCTGCATATACCTTTCTCTTTCTCTCCCTCTGTTTCTGTTAGACTCGAAACACACTTTGAATACGAAGATATATCTTTCTCTCTCGCCGTAGGGACTATTCCACCGTAAAACATTCATGAACCCTTTCGCTAATTACGGGTCCAAGCTCTCTTACACGTTCTATGTGTCTCTTCCCACTGACAACGCTCGGTCGCTCGCTCGTAGCTAAAGTTCTCTCGCTTCTACAATCTTCCACGCTTCTCACTCTAATTCCTTTCCCCAACGTTCGTCCCCTCCTCACTCCCTCCTCCCTCTGATTTACAGTCGAATTTATATAATAGACGTAATCTCAAGAAAATAATATTCTGACAACGACAATAATAATAATAATAATAATAATAATAATAATAATAATAATAATGATAATAATAATAATGATGATAATAATAATAATAATAATAATAATAATGATAATAATTGCAATATCTGTAACGAGCAGTACGTAAAAATCGAGAAATATCTGGATACGTACGGTACCTGTCATGTAACGCGAAAAAAGAAAGATTTTTTTGGTAATTCGTCTGAAATCGTAATTAATACGAAGAACGAAAAAAAAAAAAAAAAAGAAAGAGTAGGAGGTAAAACGATTTTGTTGGTAACGTGAATCTCGAAAAGTTTTCAAACGAAATATCCTTTATAGAAAATTTTCCTTGTTCTTTTTAATAATACAAACGTGTACCCATTTATATGACATTAGTATAAATTATTTATTACTATTGGCGTTACACTTTTGGGAAGGGGGAAAATTTTAGAAAGTTTACTAATGCACCAGGAGTGCAATATGTAGAACGGGTATATACTCGAGCAGCAAAGGGGATGTAAAAGGAACTTTCCTGACCAACTCTCAACATCATTTTACGAACGAAGTTGTTTACATTAAAATTGCATGATTTCGTAAGATGTAACTTTCTTCTAAAGTCTCGAAGGGCCTTGCTTCCGTTATGTGTGTTAAGTTGCAAATCGACTTTTTTGTCTCTCTCTCTCTCTCTCTCTCTCTCTCTCTCTCTCTCTCTCTCTCTCTCTTCTCACCTTTTCCATTACGGTGCAGAAGAAAATGTATCCCTCGCGATCGTCGTACCACTCGAAACGACGAAGAGAGATCATCCTACTCTAGCATGCACGGCCTATTTTATTTCTTTTTTTTTCTTGTTTTTTTTTTTTTCTTTTTTACGTCCATACGTAAATTCGCCTCGTTCGAAAATCCGCGCATACGCGATAATAAAATAAACTTAATTACGAAAGATATCATAGCCTGGAGTACGTGATTCGAAAATCGATGAGAGAAAGGTGCCGATAATTAATTAATCGATTGGAAATATGGTAGAGAAAAGAATATTAAAAATAAGAAAAAAAAAAGAAAAGTAGAACGATAGAACATATTACGTATTTAATCGTAACAATCGAATTTTTTCTCACGCGAGAATTTCGAGGGAATGATTTGCAATGAAAGAAAGAAAAAAAAAAAATAAATTAAAAATTTGTTTATATCCTCTTCGCGTGACTGGCTTACGATTAAATATACGATTTGTATCTCATATATACAAATTTTTACAAATTATTCGATGTTTATGGGTAGAGGAGAGGGTGAGGGTGAGGGGGGGTGGGATATTCGCGTTCTTTGATTGCCTTTAATTCGTCTCGTCTACGATCTTACGAGAAAAATATTTGAAACTAATGATTCTCATAGATAAAACGTTAAGTCGTAGAATATCATAAATTGCAACGCTTTATAAAACTGTTGTCGGTTTTTTCTCTCTTTTTCTTCTCTTTTTTTCTTTTCTTTTCTTTTTTTCTTTTTTTTGTTCTTCTTTTTTTTTTTTTTTTACCAACTCATAAATCTTAGTAAGGAGATCTAGCAGGTTACCTCTGCTTTCCTCGAAGACGTTATAATAAAAAGCTGAATGGTCTTTTGTGTAGAAACGTGCACACTGTAAGTGGTTGAAGCTACCTTCTTTCGTTAGACGTGCTATGAGAGACAGAGAAAAAGAGAGAGAGAGAGAGAGAGAGAGAGAGAGAGGGAGAGAGAGAGAGAAGGAAAGTTAAGCGTGTTATGCTTTTTGAGGAACCTCGCGAGTGTTGCTAACCATCATCCCCAGTACCGTGCTCTCCTCTTGTCTCGATCTAAAGAGAACAAAGAAAAAGTTCTTTCCCTTTTATTTCACCGCGGTAAGTGAATTTTCCATTGAAAGGAAAGGACGAAGGAAGGAAGGCAGGAAGAAAAATAAAAAAAAAAGAAAAAAAATAAAAAAAAAAGAAGAAGGAAAAACGAAGAAAAAAATGAAATAAAAAAAAAATTAAAAAACAAAAAAAAAACGGGAACAGAAAATGAACGGAAAGAAAGGGTGCGAAGGGAAAAAGAAGAGGCAGAAGAAGGAAGAGAAAAGGGAGGAAGGAACCATAATTATATTCCCTCCTTTCGAAAGTATCATCGAGTTAGTTCAATCGAAACGTCATTTGTAACGTTAAGTCATCTTTTATTTTTTTATTTTTTTTTCTTTTTCTTTTTTTTTTTCTTTTATTAAACTTAAGCGATTACGATGAATCGTTTAACCCCTTTTCGCAAAATCCTTTACCTCGAAGAATCCCCGATCGTCGAATCTTCGAAAATAACTTCGAAGGAGAAATTGGCGAAAGAGGCGATGTCAAAAGTCAAAAAGTATACAATGCCCGATCTGATTTTTCTACCTATTCGTTCCTACGAAAATGTGGTTCCTTTTTTTTTTTTTTTTTCTATTTTTCTATCTTTCCTTCTTTCTGATATCAAGAAGAACGGAAGAAGAAAAAAAGAAGAAGAAAAAGAAGAATAAGAAAAAGATGGACAGACGGATAGACGAAGGGAGACGAGCAGAAAAAGTCAAGAAAGTACAATGCTATCTGATTTTTCGATCTACGCCCTACGGGAATTTTTCCCGTAACTTTTCCCTTTACCCTTTATTTCTTCTTCTTTTTCTTCGTCACTTTCTGATATAAAGAAAAAGAATTTGCCGAATGTATGACTCGTGTCTTTCTTTTCTTCCTCATCCTCTTCTTCTTCTTCTTCTTCTACCACTTTTTCTTCTTCTTCTTCTTCCTCCTCCTCCTCCTCCTCCTCCTCTTCTTCTTCTCCTTCTTTTTCTCATCTTATACTACTTCCACTTTTTTCTAAGTTTTCTACCACTATCTTACCCTCTAGGTGATATTCTACCCTCTCTAATACTCACCTTCTTTACCCTCGTTTTTATACTTTCGTTGTTTTCCCCACTGACAAGTCTCATAATTCTGTTCTTCCCATGTTTTTCCCTCTCACACACACACACACACACACACTCTCTCCCTCTCTCTCTCTCTCTCTCTGATTTTATCTATGTCTCTCTCTCTCTCTCTCTCTCTCTCTCTCTCTCTCTCTCTCTCTCTCTCTTTCTCTCTAATGCCCGCAGGCTTCGAAATACTTCGAAACATACGTATATATATACACGCGCACGCGTACCTATACACGTACGTATACCACACGTATCCATAAATACACGTGCGTAGCGTCGAAAATACACGTACGTACGTAGAAATGGGAAAGACGTGTAAAAGAGAGAAATAGAGAGAGAGAGAGAGAGAGAGAGAGAGGGGGAAAAAAGAAAGAAAAAAAGAAAGAAAGAATAGACGCGAAGAGGCCATCACCCATATGTTGCCTATCCATGTCTGTTATACTTGCCTTCTTTACTAACACTATTCCCATATATACGGGGTGTCGAAAAGATGAACGATTGTTCGACTCCAGGCTATTGCTAGGGGGAAACGAGGAGGGTTCGTTTAACAACCTCACTACGAAAAAAAAAAAGAAAGAAAGAAAAGGTCGTTTTATTCCAAATGTGTTCTATGT
>OU964967.1:6349691-6369691 GCA_918808275.2 Dolichovespula sylvestris
TTTTTTTTTTTTTTTATTAATCTCGTCGAAGACTACGACGAGTTGGCGACGTAACGCCGAGCAAAATAATCCGCTTATAATTTTACGAAGTTTACTCCTCTCGTTCTCTCTCTCTCTCTCTCTCTCTCTCTCTCTCTCTCTCTCTCTCTCTCTCTCTCTCTCTCTCTTAGATCCTCAACGCGTTTTATCGCGCAACACGAACATCGTTAGACGTTCTTCCCGCAGGAAAAATCTTCGATAATGGGAGGTACCTCCTTTTTTTTTGCATCTGTCCATCGTGTCTCCTTTCAACGAAGGAGAAAAAGAAATGTCGAAATTGGAAAAGAAAAAAAAAACATTTACGCATCTTTAACATTACAACGAAAAATATATAATAATAATAATGATGATGATGATGATGATGATGATGATGATGATGATAAAATTATTTCGAATCGAGGAATGAAAATTGTTATTCACGCTTGTACGCTAAGGAACGTGAATAATTTAATTCGACGATCAAAATGAAAATCGCGTTTGTAGGTATGTTATTTTAGCGAACGATAAAAGCAATCGCTATACGGTAAATTTGGCGTTTGGAATTGTTGTATTAAAAAATTATCGAACATAATTGAACAACAAATGTTAGAGAAATTTTAAAACAAGCTCGAACGGGAATCTCTTTTTGACGTCGCCGATTGGATTAATTCGGTCTCGATGCTTTACAAATATATTCCCCCTCTTTTTTGGCATTTGAACTCCGAGCATGAATTCATTAGCCCGATTAAAATGAGAAACGAGAAATCGACGGACCGTAATGAATATACGTGGTTGGTGTAAAGATAAAAATGAAAAAATAAATAAATAAATAAAAGAAAGAAAAACTTGAACCAAAGTCGACGTTATTTAAAGGTCAATCTAGCGAAATACTCGACCGGTTGGTTGGAAGGATGTTTCGTGTTGTCGTAAAATCGCCATCTGAATTAACGAATTCCATGAGAGTTGACCGCAACAGGTGCACGGTTATTGTAAATTTATTAATACTGATATATCGATTGAAACTTTCGAGTTTTGTGGTCGCCGACGGAATGAAAAGAAAGAAAGAAAAAAAGAAAGGAAAAGAAGAAAACAAAATGAAGAAAGAGAAGGAGAGGAAGATGAAGGAGTAATAGAAGAAGGATAGAAAAAAAGTGAAACGAACGTCGAACGAACGAACGAAATCGAAATATTTGTTTATTTACTTAACCCTTTAACTTCATTACGTGTCACATACTTAAATATCGATTATGATAAGTTTGAAGCGACTTTTTATAATTAAAATGATATTTCCTTCTGTCCGCGTTTCATTTCCTTTTTTTCTTTCTTTTTTGTTTAAAAAAAACAAATATTCGTCGGATACGATTTTTTTTTTTTTTTTTTTTTTTTTTAATTAGGGACGAATAAGGATTTGAAGCGACTTTTTATAATTAAAATGATATTTCCTTCTGTTCGTTTCATTTCCTTTTTTTCCTTTTTTTTTTTTTGAAAAAAAAAAGAAAAAAAAAAGAAAAAATATTCGACGAACACGAATACTATTTTAGGCATTTCTAATCAAAAATTTTTACAAACTTTGTACTTATTGATTTTATTATAGTTATATACATCTTATATCTTATATCTTCATTGTCATTCAGAATGCACAAATATTTAGTGTTAGTGATGACGTCAAATTTCATTCGCAAGAAGGATTTTACACCAAGGATTCTTCCTAAAATTTTGCCCATTTCCCATTCGGCATTCTCGAAGCTCTCTAACTATCTCTATATACCTCTCTCTCTTTCACACACACACACACGTACAGGCACACGCATTTCTCTTTACGTTAACAACTACTTTAACTTCCAGCAACGATCCAAATTTATTTCGCTAATTACGTTTATATATAATACATGGCTACCTTTCTCTCTCTCTCTCTCTCTCTCTCTCTCTCTCTCTCTCTCTCTCTCTCTCTCTCTCTCTCTCTCTCTCTCTCATGATATACACATCTATTTCGTATGTTCGTTCACTGACGCATAATAAAGGATGCACGTAAGAGGATGAATGAAAAGAAAGAAAGAAAAAGGAATAGGCAAATGTAAAAAAAAAAAAAAAAAAGAAAAAAAAAAGCAAACAGAGGAGAATAATGAAAAACCGTGGCGGCGGTCGAGTTTTTTTTTTCCACCCCAACGTGAACGTTTTCGTTTACCCGAGTATTTTTTTTTTTTTTTTTTTTTTTTACTTTTTGTTTTTAACAGAATCGTCCTACCGCCGAGGGATTAAGCTCTTTCGTAATTAATGGGGAAACCAGCGTAGTACGTACTACATCTGCTTTGAGATATCTCCGAAGCGGGCTCTAAAAATGAGCTTATTTTCTCATCTGTTTAAGATGAAATGCGTATCGTCCCCGTTTTCTGTTTGTATATAAACCGATAACAACAACAACAACAACAACAACAACAATAATAATAATAATAATAATAATAATAATGCATCAGCTGATTTCCCATAGACAGAACACAATTCCATCTCAGTAACGGGGTACGAGATTACCCCTTTAAAAATGTTTCGCGTATCGCGTGTTTAGAACGAGAGTATAATATTTATAAAATCTACGTGGGTACTTATCGTCTATAGTTAAAAAAAAAAAAATAAAATAAAAAAGTAAAAAAAAAAAGCAAAAGAAAAAGTGTAATCTATAAAATGAAATCTTGCGCCTACGAAAAGTCGCAAGATTTCCTCTGTGTTTAGAGGCTTGACGATCGTTCTTTCGTTCGTTCTTTTATAAACGAAATAATAATTAAAAAACAAAAAAAAAAAGAGGAAAGTAAAAAGAGAAGAAAGATTCGTTCCTTTGATCTTAGTAAATTAACGAAGAGATACTCGCCATTGGAGGATAGATACCATAGAGCATTCATTAATCTTAGAATTCGTGAGGATATCGGAATACCCGCGGGATCCTTTGTTAAGTCGAAAAGGTGAAAGGCCGCTTAGCCGGGGGAATATCCGAGATGACCCGCATGACTTCTAAGAACGGATTCGAGATATATCTATTCTCGAAACGAGAAGTTCCAACGACCTCGCACGATGAACTCGATCTCGGTACGGACGAATCGTTTAAACCGTGGAATCGTCTCGGTTCGCTATCCCATAAATCCAACGGTAGTGAATTATTTTCGATCCTAGATTATCGTCGCTTAAATTGGAAAATGTTTAATTGATTTTTTCGTTTCCCCCCTTTTCTCGATTTAATCCCCCCAATTGCTTCATATCGATTATGATAAAGAAAATTAAAGAATTATATCGATAATTTTCTTTTGCCGAGAGGCGGGAGGGGGAGAAATAGTATGGCATCGAACAAAGCACGAGTATTACGTTTGGTCGTGATAATTGATAGTGTATGATAGACGAGTATGATATTATATAATTTAACGGATCACACCTGACGGATTATTTGTCGATCTTTTATTTTATTTCACTTTTTTTTTTTTTTTTTTTTTCTTTTAATTACACGTTACAAATCGACACTGTTACGATTGGACAGAGGGTGGGGAGGGGTGGGGTGTGATAGTGAGGATGGAGAGGGTAATCGTCAACGTGCTGAGTTATCGTTATAGTTTACGATTTGTTTTAAAAGACGAAATCGTCGATGAGGCAAAAGGAAGGAAAAAAGAACAAATATCAAAGAGAGAGAGAGAGAGAGCAATATGACAGACTCTATATATAACATTAATATCGTTTGTCAATATGAGTATAGAGAAAATCGGTGGACGGTCAAAATATAAAATTCGACGAGAGGACGTGAAATAAAAGTGGATAGTTGGGCAATAGAGCGATGTTGATACATATGTCGTTTATGTGTATGAGAAAAAGAGGGAGAGAGAGAGAGAGAGAGAGAGAGAGAGAGAGAGAGAGAGAGAGAGAAAGAGAAAGAGAGAAAAGGAAAAAAGAGGCAACGTTTCTTTCTCTCATAGTATTGCACACGAGTATACTATGTACGAGCTCGCGCGCGCGCGTCTCACGTTCCCATGTAGCCAACCCCGTCCAAGTGGGTCTTGATGTATGCCTGCTTAGAAGTCCATCCATGGTATTGGAATCCAGCTTCTTCGAGAGCCAATCGACTCTTGTCCTCATCCTTCGTTTGGCCTCTTTGCCGAAGGCGATCTCCGCAGCAGCAGCAGCAGCACCAGCAGAAGCAGCAGACGTTACCGTTTCCTTCGAAGCCTCTTGGGAAGCAAACAGCCAAGCGCAGTTCAAATGGCTCGACTACAATGTTTACGAATTGGATCGTTCTACGAGATCGCGGAACGTACGAAAAAGAATACCACCAAGCTTTATTTTCCTTTCGACCTATGAAAAATTCGCTTTTGTTGATAAGCAAGGAACAGGTTTTTTTTTCCTTTCTTTTTCTTCTTCTTCTTCTGTTTTTTTTTTTTTTTTTTTTTAATCGAAATTGAAATAAAAGAAGAAAAGTGGGTGGAGGGAAAGGAGAGAGGACCTTAACGGAAGAGGAATATCGGAATGAAAAAGAAAGAAAAGGAAAAGAGAGGACGTTTTCAAGATAAAGAGAGAGAGAGAGAGAGAGAGAGAGAATGTGTGTGTGTGTGTGTGTGAGAGAGAGAGAAAGAGAACGTGTGTTCCAAATGAACGAAATCTCGATTGGTTAAAAAATCACCGATAGCCGGGGAAAAAAAAATCGAGGACATTTGAAAAAATTCGAAACCCGTTAATTGGAAGTATTCGAGAGACGTAGAAATGATTTGACTATAAATATCGGCAAACTCACGGTTAACGTGACAGCGACTCTGACTCTTCACTTTATTTGCTTTTTCCTAGTATTCCATTATCGAACAGTGTAAATAGATAAATAACGGACACGCGCGGATACAAATTTTTTTCTTTTTCGAAATCGTTCAAATACACACACACACACACACACACACACACACACACATAACCCGTTATTAGGAATGACGGGTTACGTAATATATTAATCGTTGGGAATTTTGTAATCGAGCGCGAACGAAATAGAGAATTTTAATACGCGCGAACGTAGAAATCGAAGCCTTCGATAATCTCTGAAACGTGATTGGTCGTGCCGAGTTAATGCAAACTTAATACGAAGTCAAATCGAATTCGACGTAGATACTCACGATGCTACGTCTGTCTGTAGCTTATACGTGATCCACATGTTTCTATCTCATATACCTTGTCTACCTATTCATGTATACGTGTACATGTAGTTACATAGATACATATGTATACGTAGATAGATAGGTATGTAGATATATAGATGTATATACAATACGGACGTGTACTGCAAATGATCAGAATCGTAATCTCTCTCTCTCTCTCTCTCTCTCTCTCTCTCTCTCTCTCTCTCTCTCTCTCTCTCTCTCTATCTCTCTGTTGAGATTCACGCTTGGCAGAGGTTATTTGATAGTCAAAATCGTATTAGAAAAAGATATGGTCATTTTGCAATATCTTCTAAGAAAAATACTCACTCTTGTTATCTCGAAATACTTTAAAATTGTTAATGTTATTACATCAAGTATACCGATGAAAAAAAAAAAACCGTCAGGAAATTCTACGTTTCACTTGATACCGTATAACCGATACGCATTTATTAAAACTTTCGTGTTATTTTATCGGTTGAAAAAGAAAAAAAAAAAAAAGAAATAAACAAATAGAAATCCGTCGATCTTGAAAAAATAACGGAATGAAATAACGGCGAATGTTGGTGTACCGATCGATTGGAATTTACTTGAAGGAAGATACAAACGGGTCTAAACTTATCGAAAATATTTTCACATTTTATCTCGAATGTAATATTAACATTTTGGATAAATCTGAATGTTCAAATATTAATATTACCGTACGAAATTCAACGTTTACCTTTTACAAGGATGATGGCAATTTTCGTAGTGTTTTATTGGTTGAAAAAAAAAAAAAAAAAAAAACAAAGAACGAAGAGAAGAGAAAAGAGCGGAGGAAGGAAGACAGGAAGGAAATTAAAAGTTTATCGATATTAAAAAAAAAAAAAAGAATAAAAAAAAGAGAGAAAAGAAAAGAGAACAGAGAACATATACGGATATATACATGCATACATACATATATATATATATATATATATATATATATATATATATATATACACATTTTTTATAGCCAGCCTGGCCTGTAGATAAAATACGAGAAGGTACAAATTTTTCTACGAGAATATGCGAGCGATGATATTTGACATTTAGTAATAACACGATGTGTTACGAGCAACAAGGGAAATGGAATTCGGAAATTTCACGTCCAATGATCGGGAACCTCAATTCTATATCTCCCCGCGTTCTTTTCACTTTTATTACAAGAAGGCACACAAGCTTGTGCTATTTTATCGTGCCTATCGTTACGCGTAGTGATGGATGCCGGCTTGTAAAAAAAAAAAAAAAAAAAAAAGAGAAAAGAAAAAGACAAATAAGAAAAAAATAGAAAGAATGACAAAAAAAAAAAGAAAGGAAGGAAAAGGAAAAGGAAAGAAAGGAAAAAGAATGGGGTGCTGCACTCAAGCACGTCTAATTGGATAAACGAAACGATAGGGAATAGTACGAGGGAACGAGTTATGTCGTAACTTTGTAAGTACGTACGTTACAAACGTGTTACGCTACGAATAGAAAACCGATGCAGCTGTTCTCTCTCTCTCTCTCTCTCTCTCTCTCTCGGTCTCTGTCTCTGTCTCTATCACACACACACACGCGCGCGCTCTTTTCCCTTTGATATTGCACAATATACATCGTACGTTACGCCTGATGAATTAAACGCTTCATAATATTGTCGTGATAATTGAAAAATAAGATTATAACTATTTACGCGAACACACTGACAAAATATGGAAATTGCTATGCGTGTCCGTTGTGTATGGTGTAACGAGGTAAAAGGACAAAAAAAAATGAAAAAAAAGGGGAAAGAAAATTAAAAAAAAAAAAAAAAAAAGAGAGAGAAAGAATAATACAAAACGAACAAAGAAAAAAGAAACGAGCGAACGTTAAATGGACGTTGTCGAGGTCGAAAATGAAACTCACGCTTGTAGAGAATTCGTATTATCGATGAATTAATTTTTAATGAAAAAAATTCCTGAGAGATCTAGCGCGAGCGAGAGATAGCGAGAGAAATAAAGAATGAGAGAGAGGAGAGATAGAGAGAGGCATAGCGAAAACAAATTGCAATTAATTCACCGCGCGGTACAGTCCATTCTGCGAAAACATCGAACGTCGAATTAGAAATGGCAATACCTACAGTCGATTAAATGGACAGAGATGCCGGGGATCTGTAATAATACGTCCGACTGCGAGAGCGCGATAATAACGAGATTCGAATCGAGTTGGGATATCCGATGAACGATGGCCACGTAATAGAAGTACGAAAAACCGAATGCAGCGCAAATTCAAGCGGTCGTCGCGGTTTATGGCAATATGAGAGCAAAATTTGAGGCTTATTGTCGATCTACAACGGTACAAACATTGCGAGACCCAAACCCTCGATCGACTACGTACGAGTATGTACGATCGACGACTAATTATATACAGTCCTTTCTTCGTTATGGTTTTTTTAATTCGACACGCGCGCGCTGTCCGTACTACGTTATTTTACATTCCGAGTTTACGTGGACGAGGAAAGAAAATATGTGATATAATACTATTCTTTTTTTTTTTATCCTTTTTCTTATGTCTTATTTTCTTACGATCCTTTTTTTCGAGTCTTTTTAGGAAAAATCAGTTAAACCATCGATGAATAAAGATACGGAGGAAGGTAGAAAAATATTCTTGATATGGAAATATATTTTTATACTGTAGACGCATACATACATACGTAGGTACATACATACATCTACGTCGTAAATCAATTTATAGTAACTCGTAAAATAACTTGGAATATAACAATTTGATGAAACTATACCGCAGAGACGATTCTCTGACCTATCGAACTACTGAAAAATTTCTTTCCTTTACAAGCTGTTACTTTGAAATTCCTCAGTCTCGTTTCGCATTTATTCGCCGTTTCGATTCTCCAATCCAATTTCAAACGCGTTGTGAATCGTGCGATTTCATCGGTATACCCTTTTGCGCGACCGCATTTAACTCGGATTACTCGTTCGCGACAATAGCGAAAAGAAAAGAATGTTTATCCACGTCTAAAGAAATTTTAAAGGAAGGAGAAGAGATCGCGGTTCGAACGTATATTGCCTCAGATTTGAAAATCTTTTCAAAGATCATAGATTTGATTATCTTCGAAATATCATTTTGTTGTAAACCAACAAAAATAGAAGAATTCCTGTCGAAAGGTCAGATCCTTCAATTTTTGTGATTACGAAAAAAAAAAGAAAGTGAAAAAGAACACGAATCAAACTTTTTATATACTCTAACTTTTCGCATAAAAATTCCAAATGTATAATGATTATAACTCGGGCCTACTTTAGCTCGAAATAAATTAATCGAAGTATTATAAAAAAAATATATATATATATATATATGTATAATCATCTGACAGAGCTAACAAAAAAATCGAGAAAATATATTTGTCGTAATTACGATAACAATATCGGTGTTTCGAGATCTTGATGACTCCTAGAGTCCTGAAATACTGAAATAATTTCTTAAGCCATTAATTCCTTTAACCCTAATGCCCTTTGACCTTTCCGAAATCCTAAATCCATTGTCGTCTCGCATGACGTCGCTCGCCGCTCGTTAAATCTTCTAATGCTGAGAGAGTGAGTGAGTGAGAAAGAGAGAGAGAGAGAGAGAAGGAAAAAGAGTATACCAAAGTTGTCCTTTTCTGGTATAACCTTCACGAATGAGATTAATATCCGTAGGTCATCAAGATAAATGAATAAAGTAAAGAATAAGAGAGACATATAAGTTAATAATCGTTCACTAATTGTCTGTGACGTATTCATGAATGAATGCATTTCAAATGCGTTCATGGATATATACATACATACATATATATATATATATATATATATATATATATATATATATATATATATATATATACATGCTCCCGATCGTGTCCGATCAATTTCTGATAACTTCACTGGCCGATCATCAGTCGCCGCCTGGCTCTTCTACTGTCCGATTACACACGCAGTATTGTTCCTGTCGGCTGACGTTCTTCAAATTATTGCAGCTTGATTGCTTATGTCAAGTTGTTACGTATGTATAAACGTGGCTTAATTTAATTGCAGATACACGATATATGTTAATTAGAATTATCTACCGTAATGGATATCGTTCGGGTCATTAACAGTTAAGTTTTTAGCGATTAATAATTGTTTCGTTTGGTTTTATTTATCGTTGAAGTCGGTAAATCTATCATATCGTCAATAATAAGATCAAATCAGTCGATTAATTCGAAATTAATTTGTAAAATCTTTATCGTTCATCGCGCTTTAATCGTTTCAATGATATTTTAGTGAATTGTCTTAATTAAAACAACCCGTACATACATATATATCGGGTGATACGGAATGATTCCGTATTTTATGATTTTATTGAAGAAAATGCTAAGGACGAATTTACACTACTTAGATACACGTAAAGAATGTGCGTTTTTTTCCTCCCTCAGGCATTCTATCCAAATACGTAACGAACTAATCATTCTTCTACATTTCGCACTAATACATTTTTAATCGGAATGCCACGAGGTATATCAATTCATGCAGAATGTAAAAGTCGTAGAATTTGATTAAAAAAAAAATAAATAAATAAATAAAAATATCCACGATCTTGAAAAACAATATTAAAATGTCCTTGAAAAAAATGATTTCTTTTTCATAATACCAAAAATAACGAAGTTATTAAGCTGACCTATTTTAAGTGGCTCAACTAGTATTCATATACATATATATATATATATATATATATATATATATATATATATGCTTGGCGTCGCACGCACGCACACACACATATTTATGAATTAATGATACATAAATAAAGTTCGAAATATACAAATCCAACTATATACTACTTGTCACGTTTCACGGTTAACAGATTACATTGATAACACGTTCATTTTATGTCGACGTATGTACATATGTACGTATATTCACTCGTTAATGAGCGAACAAACCTCAACTTTGGCGCTCATTTAAATCCCCTGACAAGCTTTTGTTCGAAGGACAAACAGACAGAACTCTATCTCTCTCTCTCTCTCTCTCTCTCTCTCTCTCTCTCTCTCTCTCTTTCTCCCACTCTCTTACCCTCTCGCTCTTTTTTACTCTTCTCTCATGCAATAACCATCAGGATTTTAATCGATTTTTATAACTTTCATATTCATGAAATATATTGGGAACTTTGTTAGAGAGAAATGCGTTTCGAGAAATAAATGGATTTACTAATGTCCATTAGAATGATGGATAAGCGAAGAATAACTAAAGCGCAATGACATTTGCGCACGTTAAATTGGATTATTAATAATATAAAAATTAAAATAAAAATTATACTTTGTTTGGATATAACTTTTATGATTGAAGATAATTAATTAAATAATTATTTAATTAATTAATTACATAAAATCGAGCATACCGGTTAAGCATATCATAACGTCGAAGGTATAAATCTCATTTTTGAGATAAATCAACTCCGAGAATAAAGTTACAAATATGTTACAAGTTATTCCGAAATTACAATGTATTTAATTAAACACGCTTATAGGTAATTTATTATCAAAGAGTCGTTTTTCAATACTGTTCTCGTTCGGATATAGAAACGGACAAAAAGAGAACGAGAGAGAGAGAGAGAGAGATAGAGAGAGAAAAATTTCCTTCATTTCCTGGGAATTAGATTTGATATTTCGTATAAGGTTTTCAAGTATAAAACGAATTACGAAGATTAACATTCGGTTGACCGCGAATCATAAAATTTTATTGATCATCCAGTTAGTCATCGACAACTATCTACGTATGATCAAATCGATCTATATATATATATATATATATATATATATATATATATATATATATGTTGGGACATTTAAATGGGAACACACTTAAAATAATAATAAAAAAAAAAAAGGTGAAAAGATTGCTCCGAATAAATCTATATTACTTTAATAGATATACGTAATATATGTATCGTAGAGAGGACATATTGCTCGTTCAAAAGGATAAAAATGGAATAAAATAAAAAGAAAAGAAAGGACAATATGGCTTAAAAAAATTTACCTGAAATATTACATTTAAATATTCCCGTATAAATGTCCACCCTGTATGGAATCGACCGATGGTACGCCTCGGTCTTCTGTATATCGGTCGTCGTGACTGCCATTGATACAATTTCTTTCGTTTTTCTTCTCTCTCTCTCTCCCTCTCTCTCTCTTCTGAAAATGGCGTCGGCGAAAGCTGTTTCTACGAAGAAGGAGATAAATAACCAACGGTTGGCAGGGTTGAACGAGCAGAGCTGACTACCCCCATCGTTTATTGTCAGTTGCGTTAGCTTTTTAAGGGAAAGCAGAGAAGGAGAATTATTTCAAACCATATCTATCGGAAAACTAATATATATATATATATATATATATATATATATATATATATATATATGTTCGTATCATGATCCAGGTTGAGCTTCGAACTACGAATGCCTCTTGCCTTATACGTTCTACGTTATTATTACCTATGATTTCTATGGATCCCTGTCGTATTTCATTTCGCTCACATTGATTTAACCCAAGAACGGGGCACCCTTAGTAGTAGCTGTTTCCTTGGAGAAAAGAAGACGAATAAGAGACTTTTGTTTTCCGTGACCGCATATCTCGTTTTTCTTCTTCTTCTACTTCTACTACTACTACTACTACTACTATTACTACCCTCTACCCTCTCTCCCCACCTCCCTTCGTCCACATGATTTATATATATATATATATATATATATATATATATATATACACACCAATGTCGATATATATTTTTCTGTAGAAGCAAAAAAAAAAAAGAAAAAAACAGGAAAAGAAAAGAAAAACGAAAGAGACATCTATGTGCGAGCCAGTAAGGAAATATGTGTATGGTCGAATCAATAACATAAACAAATAAAAGAGAAAGAAGAGAGAGGGAGGAGAGAGAGAGAGAGAAAGTAGAAACGGGGGAAAACGAAGATGGATGGACGAGCGCACCTTTTTCCACCGATAAAATATCTTACGAAGTTTAACCTTCGGATTATTTTCAAAAGTAAAATTGCAAAAGTTTATGTATGCACATGTACAATAATGTGCTAAAAATCATGAATCATAAAATATATGAGTACCCACGCGAGGTACGTTAAGGTGAATATGCGATGAGAATGTACGAGCACGTGAGAAAATTTCGAAGTAAGGAGAATCTCGTCGTATACCTGATATATATATATATATATATTTTTACTACGAGGTCTGAAACTCTACACACCTAGTATATTATAAATGGTGAACCGAAAAGCAATTGCTAGTAGTGGTCGTTATGATTGGACGTTAACAAGTGTATCTCTTCCAGACTAGAATCTCGGTTTCAAATTTTATTATTACTTATACCTCGCGTTTTATCGCGTGATCATGTGAGAAGGAGAAAATTATTATTCTATTAAATATTTTATTTCCTCGCACACACAAACACACGCGCGCGCGCGCGCGCGCGAACACGAACACGTAATTCTCAATATGAATCATATACGATATCCGAAAGAGCTGATAAACTTTGAGGTTAAAATTTCACTTTCTATCGTACAAATATTATCTAATTATTTTGAGTAGAAATAATGCTACAAAGAGGAAAAAGAAAAAGGGGTAAAAATTTATTCAAAAAAAAAAAAAAAAAAATCCATACATTGTTCGTCGAATAAGAAAAGGTAAAGTCCGTTGCGTTGCGTTCAAAATTTCTTGGTTAGTTATTGTTTTTGAGATATATATTACAAAAAAAAATCGATTACGTTGAAATAAGAAGTAATTCATATTTAAATTCGAAAATGAAAAAAAAAAATATATATATATACAAATAGAACGAAAAGAAAAAGAAATGGACACGTTAATATGCGGTCTTGTTCCTTTCGATTACGAACTGTACAACTTTGTTAATCCCATCGAAAATATATATATATATATGCATATACGAAAATTAATTATGTTGCAAATACCATAGTGAATAATTACGACGTAAGAGGAAACTTCGTCCTTTTGTTAGCAGGTAGGTTGCCGCTCGTAGTAACACTCCCGTGATTTACAGATCGAAATGGCACATTTATTCTTTAACAATCTCCTATCTAAGTCATAGTGAAGTTTTGTTAAATACCTAACATCGATCATGTCCACACGTACATATACATACACGTACACTCTCGCGCGCACACATATATACATACATACACGTATGTATTCGTCTCTCTCTCTCTCTCTCTCTCTCTCTCTCTCTCTCTCTCTCTCTCTCTCTCGCTTCTGTACGATTCTCTGGAGTTGAAGGATTATGGTTTCGCATAAAGTTTCAGTATGCACTCGGAGCAAACAGATACCAGACGTTTCTGAAACGTGAAATGAGAGATAAATAGATGGAAAGATATAGTAAAACAGAGAGAGAGAGAGAGAGAGAAAGATAGAGATAGAAATAGATAAAGCGAGATAAAGATAGAGATAGAATCACGTGTATAAACTATATAGTAACAATTTATAAATAATCTTAAGTCGAGCCTTTTTACACGGCTGAAAGCTTATGAATCCTTTACTTAACTTTAATGATTCGCTTTTAATCCCGTACTGTCCAACAAGCTAAATGGATTATTTACAGGCGACTTCTTCGATCTCCGATGAAATTTCCCTTTTTACACACACACACACAAACACACACACACACACACATCATATTCGTTTATGTAACCAGAACGGCCATCGGTGTTAAAACTTCAAGATTGTACGTTTCGTGCAAGAATTCGATAAGTAATCCCCTTTCGTTGTTCGTACAGATAGATAAACATACAAGTCTTTAAACGTATTTAAACTTTCAAAGATTGTTACTCTTATTTCGCGGTAGAAAATCATTTCTCTTAGGAATAACGTCGACGACGACGACGACGACAACGAAGACTACACGCTTCGTGACGCTTCTTAACATTGGAAAGAAAAGAATGGGAAGAAAACTTTGTGAATTTAACTTTACGTAAAAGGAAACGACTTGACTTTTATTCACCTTGTTCTTCTTCTTTTTATCCTTCTTCTTCTTTTTTCCTCTTCTTCTTCTTCTTCTTCTTCATCTTCACATTTTTTCCTTCGTTTTATTTTCCCACCCTTTTTTCCTCGATCCTCCTTCCTCCTCTCTCACCTCCTTCCAATCTCGTTCTAACGCAAGAAAAACGGAAAATATAATTGTTTAAGCACATTACCGTTTTAGACAAAAAGAGAGAGAGAGAGAGAGAGAGAGAGAGAGAGAAATCGCGATTCCGGATTCTACCACGACCTGGGGGGAGAATCTTTCCTCGAAGATACATTTACAAATCGATTACCAATTCTTGTTTATCGAAAAGACGAAAAAAAAAAAACGTTTCGAGGAAGAGGAAACAAAACAAAATCACCACTTATCACGTTTCCACCTGGACGCACGTCTCTGTTTACTCTGTTGGCGTTTGAAGTTTCGTATAGGTAGACCAATTAACGAAGTCAGTCCCAGTGTTCTGGCATAGTGACGAATCGTTATATGTAAACTCTCTCCTGTAAAATAAAATCAACTTGAATAAACTTTTGAGAGAAAGAGAGAGAGAGAGAGAGAGAGAGAGAGAGAAAGACGTAAAAAGAAATAAATCTCTATTTCGTTTCTTTCTCACGCAAATATTTATTCGCGTTAAATGACTTTTTTATATGTACACACACACACACACACACACACACACACACACATATATATATATATATATATATATATATTCGTATGGTAAAGAGAAAATCCTCTAATTTAACGATCCAACTCGTGTCGAGATTCTCTCTTTTGTATCTATCCATCCAAAGGTTCTCTCTCTCTCTCTCTCTCTCTCTCTCTCTCTCTCTCTCTCGCCGAATGATACTTACGTTTGCACGAACGATACAAAGAAAACTCGAAAGAGGAAAGAGAAGGAAGGCAAAGAAAAAGAGAAAGAGAGAGAGAGAGTGAAGAGATAGGATTAGTTGGAAGCAGAACTTAAGAAGGGTAGCTTCACTGGAGTAATTCAATCACGCTAATGGCGGACACGCGGGACGACTCCAAGCGAGTCAGTTAATCCGTTAACTGCCTTAATTGGGGCCGAACCCTCTAAGACGATTTGTGTATACGTTCAACGTGCCTCCCAACCTCTCTCTTTCTCTCTCTCTCTCTCTCACTCACTTTCTACTTTTTCGCTTTCTTTCCACGTTTCCCTGAAACATAATTTGTCTCCATCCTGTCGCTTTCCTGCACGTGCAACGGACGTCCTGTCGGTTTATTTCTCGAGAGTGGATACGATGGATCGACGAGGTCCCACTATTGGTCAATTTTGTGGCGACGACGACTTTTGTCCAACAGATTTCAAGGACAGACACTTACTCCCGTTAATATCCTACCTCGTCTTATTTTGGTATCGAGAGAGAGAGAGACCGAGAGAAAGAGAGAGAGATAGACGAAGAAGTTTGAAGGGGGAATAATTTTCTCTCTTTTTTTTTTCTCTTTTCTTTTTTTCATGCTTGACTCGTCAAAAAATATCCATGGCTATTCACATTCGCGCTCGTTCGCCCGTCAATACGTTGCTCCAAAGGATTATTATTATTTGTTTTTTTTTTTTCATCTTTGTTTTCCTTTTCACATTTAATCTGTCAAAACCTTTATATGCTATCAGATTTGTTTAGTCAACTATATATATATGGATAATAAGAACGATATTATTCAAAATCTTGTATTTATAATTTCATTCACGAGCTATAACGTATGATTAATTTTGGAAAATACTTGAAGATCTGGAAATTGACAGATATTAATTGACACGTGTATCATAAGGAAAAGAAAAAAAGAGAGAGAGAGAGTGAAGAAAAAAGGAACAGGTAAAAAATAAAGCTACCACGATCGATCGTTCAACATAGAAAGAGTTTCTATAAAAATCACTCGCAGAATAATAAAAAGGAAAACAAGTACGACAGCTTTATCAATTTGTCCCTTTCAGTATTTTCTCCTTTGACTTCGAACGAATTTATCGTTTCGTGATCCCATTATTAACGATCTAGGCGCACGTCCACGTCATCCTACGTTATGATATTAACATAAAATCAAGAGAAAGGGCCGAGAGAGAGAGAGAGAGAGAGAGAGAGAGAGAGAGAGAGAGAGAGAGAATAGCTAATTTCCTTGCTTTCGCTACAAAAGCTAATGCCCTTAACGTTTCCGCTTTCAAACTGTTAACCTTTTTGTCAGATAGAAGGTAGGTGGGACGTGGAATTTGAAAGAGCAGATAAAAAAGAAAAAAGAAACACAAAAAAGAAATAGAAAGAAAAAAGAAGAAAAGTTCAGAAACATTAAATTTTTTTAATTACGAAAGAAAGTGAAAGAGGGTACGAAGGGTGAAATTTCAAACGCGGGGGCCGCGGGAAGGAGCGAGGATGAAGAGGAAAAAAAATTTTGAACATAAGGATTACTCACTTTTGAGACGTTTTAATCGTTCGTTCGTTACATTAGATACGATACTTGAGTGAAGAATCTTTATTCTTCCATGGGAAAATATTAGAAAAAAAAAAAAAGAAAAAAAAAAGAAAAAAATTATTATCACGACAAGTGTGAGCATTGAGTTTTTCAAATTTTTTTATTTAATTTTTTTTCCTTATAATTACTTCGTTCTTCTTCTTTTGTTGTTGTTGTTTTTACGTCGATTACGCTTTCACGACAAAAGAATTCTTTTTCGTTGGTTATAATTTTGAAGCTTGCACAATCACCATCGTCATCGCTTCTTGGTTACTTCCATTAGTATTAAGGTTTATCTACTCAGTTCATTGAAACTATTATATTATCTGCCTACTCTTTTTCACGTGACGTCACCAGTCTCACGTCGTTCAATGGAAAAACAAAAAAAAAAAAAAAAAAAACAACAAAAAGCAAAAATCAAAGGGAAAATGCTATTATCTTATCGTCAAAAATCATCTGGCATTTGGTTCATCGGTTCATTCATTTGGTTCATTATTTTTCTCTCATTTTTATTCGCGATTATTTTCCTCCCTTCGTACATTCGGCCAAGAAAAAATATTCAAATCCAACAAAAGGATCTACGCATCTTTTCGTCTATCCATCCGTCCCTCTTCAATTTTCTAATTTTCGCCCTGTGTTCTACTTTTCTACTTTATAATTATACATACTATCAACCGGTTGTTTTCATACGTTTCTACGTCATCCGTATTGTCCGTTATTTCTAGTTAATTAATTACGTTTTCCATTGTTACCGTTGGAGTGCTATAATATGTGTGCTTATATTTATGCACTCTTTGTATTTTGCTTTTCATTCACACTGAATGTAATTCTGTTATACGTGAAAATTCTTTCTCTCTCTCTCTCTCTCTCTCTCTATCTCTCTCTCTCTCTTCCTCTATCTCTCTCTCTCTCTCTCTCTCACTGTATCTCTCTCGTTCTAACTATAGGATTTATACCTTGTTAATTATCCCGGTATAAAATTAAGATAAACATTTACTTTCATAACTTCATTTCCATAACATGTTGTACATAATTAATGAATTGATTATTTATTTATAATATATATATATATATATATATATCACTGTATTATGATATAACTCATATTGCGATCTAAATTATATTAAACGAATAGTTCGTTAGCTTTATTTTGTAACTCTTTGGCAAACTCATTGAGCCATCAGTGCCAAACACCTTTGGAAAGTAGAAAACGAGTAAAGGAGACCGCTGTCGGCATTTGATGGTGCTGCTGATGAAGTTGATTCACCCAGTAAATCGAAAACGAACGCTCGGTAAAGAAACGTTTAACGCGTTCGATGACTAATTGCAGGAGCACCGTAAATTAAATTCGTCTAAGTTTCGACATTTATAACGTCCCTTCTCTCTCGTTAATCTATTTCCGAACGATCTATCCTAGATCTTCCTAGATTACGATACGAGTTTTAACGGTTATCAACATTATCAATTGATATTACGATAAACGCGTTTGACTGTTTATATAGAATTTGTTTTTCCTTTTCTTTTTCTTTTTCTTTTTTTTCCCCCTTTCATAAATACATTTGCAATAATTTTTAATATTAAAATTTCGTACTATCGACCCACGAGGACCGACGTTTTTACTTTCTATCATTTTATTTTATCGCGTAAAATCTTTTTTTTTCTTTTTTTTTTTTTTTTGTTATAACAAAATATAGATGACATCGAGGTATACGGAGAGACGTACGCCTCGTACAAAAATTAACATCGATAGATAAAATTCATATTTCAATGATAACCAGCGTGGAATCGTTGAAAAATCTTTTTAAAAAGTTTCGTACACGACGGAAAGTAATATAACGTTAGGGTGACGATACATAACGCTCGTCGAGCGAGAGCAATAATAAGAATATCAAAGGTAAACGTTAACGTTTATTTACTATAAACGTTAAATCGTAACTTGAACTTGGCTGTTATTATGATCAAAGCCAAAATATAAATCGTGGCCCTTACATGCTCGCCTTAAAGGTTATCGGGTGACCTTGTTACTTAGATTTCCGGCGCTCCGGAAAACGCATATTCGCTGACCCGAATAGGAAAATCGTGAGGGGTGAGAGAAGCAAAAAAAAAAAGAAGAATATGAGTGTAGGACAGAGAGAACGAAAGAGTGAGAGAGAGAGAGAGAGAGAGAGAGAGAGAGAATAAAACCAACGCCGGAAACAACGGCCATGGTAAGCTGAGCACATAAATCTACACGATAGATGAGCCGGACATCGAAGAGAATGTTTTTGGTGACCCGAGCTTAAATGACTAGGCGAAGGGACGAGCGACGATGCGAACGATGAAAAAATCGTTTTTGGTGTCGTACAGCCCTATAAACCTACAAAAGGAATTGTATGGACAGCATAAACGATAGTTTCGATGTTTCGACTCGGCTCGGCTTGGAAATGTCGTCCAGCCTATACGTCAGCGCGAGATAAAAAGGGATAACCCGCGAAAGATTTATTATTCGTTAAGGTTCTACCCCAATTTTTGTATCTTCCACATCCATTTCTTTCTTTTCTTTTCTTTTCTTTTTTCTTCTTCTTCTTTTTTTTTTTTTTTTTTATCTATTTTTGATCATCGAACGTAAATCTATCTGACCAACTAAACACACTTACAAACATACATACGTATCTATGAATGTATGTACGTATGTATATATATATATATATATATATATATATATGTGTGTGTTTATATGTATAACGTAAGTACTATTTTACTACTACGTACATTCGAGTGTACATATGTACATATGTTCAGGAATGATAAGGGGAAAGTAAACAAGACTGTGTAAGAAGGTAAACGCTAGAGTTTCGGCTGAAGAGAGAAGAGTACTCTAGTGAATATTCTCTCTCGTCCTACGGCCACCTATCCCATTCGTCTACCTATCGCCATTCAATAGTATTCTCATAGTTTAGTTTGCCTATAATCCATAACGATTCTAGTCAGAGAAAATGAAGATTTTATTGGAGCTTACTGTGAAATTTTGTCGATACTTTATAATGAGAATAATCTTCTAACGATTCTGCGTATATATCTGTACGTCTATATATACATATATGTATATATATATATAAATAGTAACAGTAATTATTCATTAAAAATAATAGATATCGATTGGTTAAATTGGCTCGACAGGAAACGCGTTTTAACGTATTGTTAATTAATCGTAATGATTCGTCATTCGATGACCGTTCTAATAACGCCAAAGCTTCGAACGTTAATCTTCTAACATCTGTAAATGCTAATCATAATCGAAACCCCGTTTGGATAATCAAAAAGATCGATAACGCATCGTTCGGCATCAATC
>OU964967.1:6374691-6409691 GCA_918808275.2 Dolichovespula sylvestris
TGAGGAAATTACATTCGTAAGAAACTTTATCTTACATGGATGTATGTATGTGAGTATGTATATATATATATATATGTGTGTGTGTGTGTGTGTGTATGTAGATATACGTATGGGTACGTGTATATCTGTGAAAAAGTGCTAACGTAGTAAATACATACTTGTGCACAGGATAAGAAAGATTCTCTTTTTCTTTATCGTCTTTCTCCCTTTTTCGAAGCAATTGATGATTTAGCACTTCGATCGATCGTTTCACTCCTATACCCTTTTATATCTTTTCGTTTCTATCGTAGTTTCTAAGAGTATATATATATATATATACATATATATATATATATATATATATATATATATATATACGTGTGCGTATATAAAGGTACATAAGGACTTATACATAGATAAATTTTTTATCTTTCCGAGGAGATAAATATCTATCGGAAAAAAAATAAACCACCGACATTTTTCATCGCGATCGAACTGGTAAATAATTAATTTAAATATGAACGTAACGTTTGATTCCTTTTTTTCTTTACATAGACCGATACATACATGCCAATTTATACGAATATATATATATATATATATATATATATATATATATAATATAGATCGTAATAATCAGCAGTAAATATAATTAAGATTTATAAATCTTATTGGTAAGGTACGAGGAACAAAATTTTACCACTCTCAAATTATTCATTTATTCAAGCTGATTATTGGTCGAAAGTAATCGAGCGAATTTTGTAATCAGAAAGCAAATCTTAATTGAATCGATAATGGAACGTTCTCATATTCGTAGACATAGCATGTACCCACTTACGTGTATATGTATTAGAAACGGATGAATGATGATTGGAACATATCGAATAACGAAATTGATATTTATAGAATTTCTTCGTAATTTCGAAAGATTATCAGAAAGATATAGATAGATAGATAGATAGATAGATAGATAGATAGAGAAAGAGAAAGAGAGAAAGAGAGAGGGAGAGAGAGATAGAAAGTGTATGAGAAAAGTCTGGATAATTTTCTCGCGTGAAAAAGAAATAGAAGATAATAAACCAATTTAGAAAACGTCTTGACCGATTAGACGCAATAAAGAAAAGTGCAATAAAAGAGAAACTAGAACGTAAGTGTATGGGTATATGCGCGTGTATATATATATATATATATATATATATATATATATATATAACGAAATTACGATCGCTGCGTGCCTGGGAGTATTCGAGATTGCACAGAAAGTAACCTTTTTTCATCGGCGTTGTTGGAAAGACTCTAAGAGACTAGATATAATAATATTGAAATATATTAAATAATATAATAATATATAATATATAATATAATAATATTGAAATATATTAATCTGTCGGTGTGATATGTAAAGAAAATTAAAGAAAAAGAAAAAAAAATGGTAGGATAGAAAAGATAGGATAGGAGAAAGAGAGAGAAAGAAAAAGAAAGATAGAGAGAGAGAGAGAGAGAGAGAGAGAGAAATTATTTCTATGATCATTAAAGGATAGGATACTTATACGAGAAAAATTTGCGTATTCCTATATTAAAGGACCATTCGAGATTATCGCGGCTTCTTTTTCTTTTCTTATTTTTAGTTTTTTATTTAAAAAAAAAAAAATCGAAAAAAAATTCGATTTTGATTCGATCCTCGAGAATATCCTTAATTTTTGTTTGTTTTTTTTTTTCTTTTTTTTTCTTTTCTTTACGTTGATAAATTTTTCAAGTATTCGCACACAACGAAAGGAAGAGAGAGAGAAAGAGAGAGAGAGAGAGAGAGAGAGAGAGAGAGAGAGAGAGAGAGAGAAATAAAATATTAAAGTAAAATATTTGGACTTTGTTAAACTTTCAATGCACGCGTAGACGTTGTTACGTGAACATACCTCTTCCTTCTTTATTTTCCTCCCGTTTTTGTATGACGTCGTCGACATCGCGAGATATTTTCGAGAAAAGTATTCTTAGATAAAATGTTATTACCGCGGGGGTTATACGCAATTCGAGCCTGGCGAAACGGCGCAGTATATCTGTACTTTGTTTTACGAGGAACCAAGAAAAATACAAACGATAACGCAAATGCGTTGGTCTCGTATATATCCGGAAAAAAAAAAAAGAACGAAGAGAAAAAGTAAAAAAAAAAAAAAATGAACGAAATTATGATGCCTTTCCCTCCCTTCGCATAACTACTATTCCCATAATCTTACGTCGTTGTTCTTGTCATATAATATACGTACGTTGTCAGATAGACGTTATGATATTATCAAAAGAAATACAATATTTTTACGCGATTATATGAAGTAGTTAACGAATATTGAGAAAAAAAAAGAGGAAAGAAAGAAAGAGGTATATTTTTGTTGGAATCGTACAAATTAATCGTTCATCGCACTGATCCTAATTTTAAGTAATAAAAATCTAAATTATTCGCGATGAGATACGATATAGTATCGAATAAATTTGACACGAAAAAAGAATGATAGACAATGCTGATGAATTTGACTTAAAGTATATTATTAGAAAAACTAATATCTTAAAATACACCATTCATTTGTTCATTTATTCATTCATTCATTCATTCATTTATTTATTAATTAATTAATTAATTTATTTATTTATTTATTCATACCGTACAATATTAAGAGGAAAATAATCAATTGTCGTAATATAGTTGAACATGTCTTTATCATTTATTATAGCCATAATTAGAATAATAATTATTATTATCATTATCATTATTTTTATTATTATTATTATTATTATTATTATTATTATTATTATCATCATCACCATCATTATTATTATTATTATTATTATATGACTGTTATTGTCATTATTATTAGCACTGTAACATATCGTCAACGTTGAAAATGGTTTTCGCATAAGTTTCGTGCTCGAATTAGGGACGTTCTCTATCTATACCGGGAAATATTTGTGAGCTCGAGGCGTTATTGTGTTTCACATCGTTGTAATTATAATGGGAGAGATCCGATCCGTTACGTAGCCAGATAGGCTCCGAAGCTGACGTTAAACTAGTCCGAAGGCTCGGTACCGGTTAGATCGAACGAAATCCTATATTCGGTTATCGTATGTTCACTCTACAAGGTTTGTTGATATTTTATTAGACGTTCAAAGTTAAGGGTCTCCATCTAATCATGCTTGGATTTCGCGTGCTTCAAAGATCGACGAAGCACGAAAAGTCGAGAGAAATTTTCTTCTACGGACCTTTGAGTAAAATCCTTCGTCCCCTTCCTTCTTCCTTTTTCTTTCTTCAATTTCTTCTTTTTTTCCCCCTTTTTTCTTTCTTCCTTCTTCCTCTTTTTCCTTTTTTTTCTTCTTTTCTTTTTTTTTTTTTTTTTTTCTTTTCGTCGCAGCACCCTCTGAACGAAATTGAAAATCAGCTGACTGGAGGTAAGAATTTTTGAAAGGCTATTTTGCTTTCAGGGAAGGAGTCCAAAGAAAATCGGTTTCCTGATTGCGATGGTTTGGATTGTTTCTTTGGGAATTTCATTGGCACCCCAATTTGGTTGGAAGGATCCAAATTACTTGGAACGTATAGCAGCCGGCGAATGTCTCGTATCCCAAGATCCAGCGTACCAGGTGAGCCGCTAATATAATATTATTAGACTAAAGAAAATTTATATTCCATAAATTCAACCGGAAGCAAAAGTTTATATTCTTTCCCTAAGCGAAATTTATATTCTATCGTCAAAGGAACAACATTTTTCAAAAGCTCGATGAGTTTTCGAATCGAATTATAACCGATAAATCGTTGACCCGTTCGCTCGTTCATCGATTACGTAGAAAGTTAAGAGAAATGGCTCGATTCGAAACTTAATGAGGGAGAGAGGGAGAGAGAGAGAGAGAGAGAGAGAGAGAGAGAGAGAGAAGGAGAGAGAGAGAGGAAAAGGGAGAGAAAACCGAACATAGCGTAGGTGTTCGACGTAACTCGTATTTTTACGCTTGTGCAAGAGAACGGCTAAGGGTGAGAGATAAAGAGAGATAAAGAGAGATAGAAAGAGAGAGAGAGAGAGAGAGAGAGAGAGAGAGAGAGAGAGAGAGAGAGAGTGACAGAGAAAACGAGAGAAAGAGACAGCTTATGAATTATCCGCAAAATCCAATAATGGGAATTATATCTCAACGAAATTCTCGAAGGTATATCTCTAAATCATATACATGTATAGGGTGTCTCTAAAATATGTAGGTCACATTGCAAACTTCGCAGCATGGCTTATTCGTCTTGAGAATTAAACATTAAAATTACTTATTCCGTTTATTTCTCATATAACTCCTCGTACCCGTTTACAGATATTAACATTAAATATTTAATTTAATATTCTTTTCTTTTCTTTCTTTACGAGTGAATACAAAAATTGATACAATAAAAATATTATATATATATATATATATATATAGATATATAAGGGAGGTGTAATAATAATTCTGTGTTAAATAATTTTTCCTTTTGTATTTTGAAAAAGTCATATATATATATATATACATACAATGGCATTTATTTTCTTTTTATTTGTTCTACCTTTGAAATAAAAACACTATGCGTATTTTTGCTCATTCGTTTGGCGTAATACGATAATCTTTACTTTGAAAAAAATTCCAACCAAAAATCATTTACGACCAAACAGAGAAGATCCGAAGCGTAACAAACGAATTTCCAGTATTTTATTTCACTCTTTATCCCTGTATATCTCATCAAAAGACAATCGGAGCAAAGCCGAACGACCAGCATCGGGAGTCGAATTAAACACAAGAATTCTCGCCCAAAGGAAATTGCGTACGTTTCACGAAATTGAAAAAGTCGGATTCATCTGTCCCCAATATCTCTCGATTATTATGCATTGGGTTTAACCTCCTTTATTATGGAGGATTAAGAACCCTCGTTCCTCTCTCTCTCTCTCTCTCTCTCTCTTCCTTTATTTCTTTTTTTTTTACTCCCTTCCCACAATTTTCTCCGAACGAAAAGAGATCAACTTTTTGCGCGTCCCACTTTTTCGGATTGATCTCATTCGAGCTCGAAATATTTAGTCCATGGACGAGGTAGAGAAAAATATTTCCCCACTCGATTAATCCTTCATAATATCATGTAATTTTGAAATCGTACGATCATATTTATTTATATTACGTATTCATATTGTACTAATATTATACTAATATCATACATATTTCACCATTATATTTCACATTCTTGTCGTAAAATTGAACTGTTACTTCGTATTTCGAGGATCAATACTTTCCACGTACGAATTTTACCGAACATTGTAAATATTAATTTTACCAAGTATACTCGTTCTATAATTAAACATATATATATATATATATATATATATATATATATGTGTGTGTATATATATCGTGAAAAATAAAGATTTGAGTCGTATAAAGTGACATATTGGATTTATGTTTCAACTTGCGAAAATACTGCGACGTACGGAATATAGAGAGGAAAAAAGTGCAGAAAGGAAAAAACAAAAACAGGAAAGAAACAAAAAAAGAAAACAAAAACGAAAAAGTAAAAATGGAAAGAGAGCGAGAGATTGCGAGTGAGAGAGAATGAGAGAGAGAGAGTGCGTATTTTGGCATTTACTTCGATATTTCGTTACATAGAACGAAGGAGAAGTTGAACTTGGTAATAGAAATGTACGCGTAGTAGGTACCCGTACTTGGGAAACACTGCGAAACGAAGTTGAGCCGGTTTGAAAGCACGCTACTCCATCGACGAATGGTTTGCCTTGAATAAGCAAAGGATTGGACAGTTTACCGGGGTGCCGGGGGGACGTGAAGAAACGGGATGGCGGGGGTGAGGGGAGCTAGAGGTGGTGGCCGGACACCAGCTCGGTAAAGTGGATGGAAGCCCTCCATATCTGGCTGGCAGTCGAGCCAGACAAACGGCATTCGTTAGCGGCCATAACTTTCACGAACCACCGGAACTCGTATCTCTCGATGTCTCTCTCTCTCTCTCTCTCTCTCTCTCTCTCTCTCTCTCTCTCTCTCTGTCTCTCTGTCTCTCTCTTTCTCTCCCTCCCTTCCTCTCCCCGCTCGTCTATCTATCTTTCTTACTTTTCCTCTTTTGATACTACGATAGAATTAAAAATCATAACGACACAACGTTCAAAAAGGGAGGGTATTGCTGCTGACGAAAGAAGAAGAAAAAAAAAATAAAAGAAAAAAAAATTAATGAAAAGCAAAACCGACAGAATGAATGATTTATTATAAATGAATTAATTATAAAGAATATATTCGCGATTTTTCTTCTAATACGATATTACTTTTCCTTTTTACATGAAATCTTTTTACTGCATGCGACATTTGTACATGCTTGCATATATATATGTGTGTGTGTGTGTGTGTGTGTGTGTGAGCAAGTTTATCCGGAATTCTTAAATACGTGTCCTGCGTGGAAATGGAAAGAGGATATAAAACATCTTTCTAAACATAATATAAATGTCTCCGTATTAACCTTTCCTTAACTAAGCCACTTCTTTAAAAAAAAAAAAAAAAAAAAAAAAAAAAAGAAAAAAGAAGTAAATAAAAAAAACGGAAGAAGAAGAAGAAGAAAAAGAAAAAGAAGGAGATTCGTTCAAGTCTTGTCCTCTCAAGAAAGTTTATTTCGCACCTCATTAACGTGGCAAAGTTTTATTGATAAACAAATTTTTTTACGTAAAACTATCTTTCATGGAAACAAGAAAAAAAAATTAATACGCGCGTCTGTGTGCGTGCGCGCCACTCTGTGAGTTATCGAATATTCTCAATATAAGTTCGCTACTGTGGAAAGTTTGAGGAAATTAGAGTAAAAAAAAAAACAAAACAAAACAAAAAAAAGAAGAAAGAAAGGAAGAAAAAGAAAAAGAAAAAAAAAACGAAGAGAAACATAAATAAATTCGTTTAATTTCTTGGCAGAAAAAAAAAGGAAAAAAAGAAGAGAAAAATGAAAGGAGAAATAGTCCCGATAGAATGTTCTTTGAGACATGGAATTTGTTTAACTTGTTAAAATACCTCTCTCTCTCTCTCTCTCTCTCTCTCTCTCTCTCTCTCTTCGTTAGATACGCTAGCGAGTGTACGACTTTTAAAAAGCGTGTTATATTTAACATTACCGGTGAAAGTAGCAACCGTTATCGTTTCTATTTATTTTTTTTTCTTTCTCTTTTTTTTTTTTTTTTCTTTTTCTCTTTTTCCTATTTCGGTCAAAGTGAATACGCGAACGTCGAAGAGGAAAGAAGGAAAGTTCGTCGTTCATGATAGAAGCGAACGCGGTTAACAAGCTCGATATCCTTTCAATTAGAGCAGGGATAAGCTTTACAGAGGCTGTAAACGAGTGAGAGGAAGCAAACCTACGTAACACTCCATAAGCTTATTAAAGGATAGATTTTAATGCAACGAACTTTATCTTTTACTTCGTTGAACTTATAGACCGAGCAAGTAAGGGGGAGAGAAGGTACAACGATATAATAGGTAATCCGGATACTTATCTCTCCCTATTTCTCTTTCTTTCTATTCTATATATGTATGTCTTTTATTATCTCTCTCTCTCTCTCTCTCTCTCTTTTTCTAACTATCTCTCTCGAGCTTCCTTCTCTTTCTCCATTTGCTTCTTCCACTTCATAGACCCAACAGCAGGGGTAGAAAATTCCTGTTAAAGTCGTGGATTTCTACTTAAGAGACCCCCAACTTTGTGGACGAGGATAGATTCTAATAGCTAAATCGCATGAATAATTCAGCTTTGAGGATTGCTTGAAACTTTAAAGCTGTGCTTCTCAACACAACAAGAACGAATATATACATGTGTGTGAAGATATATATATATATATATATATATATATATATATATACATATACATACATAGACGTGCATGCGTGTATGTGTATTCTTCAATCGGATTAAGTATCTATGGTATAGTGAATATACTTCCATTACGATCCAGTAATCTATCTATATATATATATATATATACATACACACACACACACACACTATGGTGAACTTAAATATTCGTACAGTGTAGGAATTTATTGTATTTCCATCTGTCCGAATTCTACCGTACGAATACTTAAGTCCCTCACTGTATATATATATATATATATATATATATATATATATATATATATATAAGAATTTTTTCGTTTTAAAATACTCGCAGTTAATAAAATTGAACTCGCCGATGATAAGATAGTCGAGAAGTTAGAAAGGCGAATTTTTTTTTCTCCCCCATCCCCAAATCTATCGATCTCGAGATGGTATATATCGTTGGGAAATCGACGGATTAGTAACTTAGTTTGTCATAATACAAAATATCGAATATTAGCGTAGTTTGATTCGATTATCGCTGATTGTATATATCTCTCCCCCCTCTCTCTCTCTCTATCTCACTCTGTTTCTCTCTCTTTTCGTTTGTCACTTGGATCCTCCTTGATCCTCTTCACGTAACCGCTTAACCGAGAGCAGAGCTAAATTGGATTTTTGTTTGATGTATTCGAAATCGAGTTTAGTAGCACGTAGAACCTTCACGAGAATAGAACACGTCTCCTACTACTCTTCGAAACTTTTGATAAAAGAGTGAGAGAGAGAGAGAGAGAGAGAGAGAGAGAGAGAGAGAGAGAGAGAGAGAGAGAGAGAGAGAGATAAAGAACAATACAACCGCATATACATAAATTGTTCGATCATGTTCGAACTTTGTACATACATCGCCAATTTTCATCTTATCGAACCTAAAAGAATATACATAGTATATTTGAAATATTTCCATCGTGCTTCCTTTACTTTTCTTCCTCTTTCGTTCATTTTGTAACACGTGTGGAATTTAAATGGTCCCGTTCTATGTAGATTACAATTTGGACTCTCTCTCTCTCTCTCTCTCTCTCTCACTCTCGTACAATCCCCATATACACATTAACCCACACTCATTAATTTACACGCTTGAACACACACACATTCTCTCCCTCTCTCTCTCTCTCTCTCTCTCTCTCTCTCTCTCTCTCTCTCTCTCTCTCTCTCTCCTGAATGGCAAACATACCGCGTGTACTCACATTTTACGATTTGAGTAAGGTAAATTTTCTCTCCCGCATGTAACGTTTGCGTTCGTTCTTCAATATAAAATTAAATTATTAAGTTCGCCTTGCTACCCGTATAAATGTTCTTTCAAGAGAAAGAGAGAGAGAGAGAGAGAGAGAGAAAGAAATGAATGTACGTAAAATTGTTCCGACGAGTTAAATTTATAGAGTCACTCGATTGATATCGATTTATTTGCCTATTATTATTATTATTATTATTATTATTATTATTAATATTATTATTATTATTATTATTATTATTATTATTATTATTGTCGTTGTTGTTGTTGTGAATGAATGAATGAATTAATTAATTATTTAATGATATGTAGTTATTATCGATTTTTCTTAATAATGCGCTTACGCGAATTAATGATTATAACGTGTGCATTTGCTTTAAATATAATCTTCTAAGTTCTCCTTTATTTTATTCATATTATTTTTATTATTTATCGATAAAAATCGTCTAACTTGACATAAATATTTCATTCTTGCAATAATACAAAATACGTCAAGGAATATTCAATGCTGTCAATGCTTAAAAAAAAAAAATATCATACGTTCCTGCGTCATTCAACGACAGAAGAAAAAACGGAAGAGAAGAAGAGAAAAAAAGAAGTAAAGAGAGAAAGAGCGAGAGAGCGTGAAAGAGGGAGAGATAGAGAGAGATAGAGAGAGAGAGAGAGAGAGAAAGAACAAAAAAAAAGAACCGTTTAACCCAATTTAACGATATTTCATCGGTGATACCACACGATTCATCGGTGATACCACACAAATCATTCAAACTTTCCGGTACATCGCGCTTTTCCATCGGGAAAAGACTCCCGCGTTAACAGACACCACCACAACTCTATATATCAATATTCATTATGTCCCCAAAGCAATGAATATTTACGTTATGCTGACGCGTTATAATAAAATTTGACGTAACGAGATGGTATCGCCAACAAAAGTCCTTCTTCAATCACGTATTTCCCGTATATATATTTAATTTATTATTAAAATACATAATGCTAAAGTAAATGAAGAAAGGGAAAAAAAAAATCGATAAAAAAATAATAACATTAATGATAAACACCTATAATAATAATAATAATAATAATAATAATAATAATAATAATAATAATAATAATAATAATAAAGTAAATAAAATAATAAACTCTGCTTCTAGAGTACGAATCTTTCGAAATTATTGCGCATCAAATTTCTGTTGTTTCTTTTTTTTTTTTCTTTTTCTTTTTATATATAATAACGTTTCTCAAAAAGCGCGACACGACACGTCCATCGTCGTCGTACGTCGTTCGGTTGAAATTTACATATAAATGATTTAATTAAAGGCGCATCTTTTCTCCGCCCTTTTGTTAGACCGAGATACCTGTCACTCGATGCCGATGAAAACCGATAGAACGGATTTCTCTGGGCATTTTCGTTTTCCGACGCGTCCGAAAACGGAATTATTTTCTCTCGACGTTCGCGCATCGATATTATCCAGGCTGCTCTAGTTTTCTCGACGAGCTTCCTCCTATACGTAACAAATGTGGGGATAAAAAATGTGGTGAGGGGAGGGGAGGGAAGGGTGAAGAAAAATAAAAAGAAAAAAAAAAGAATCGACGAAGTCTTCCGAGGGTTGCGATCGTCGTCCGGTAATTTAACCCTCTTGCTACACTTTTCCTTTTCTTTTAAAATATATATTTCTCTCTCTCTCTCTCTCTCTCTCTCTCTCTCTCTCTTTATTTTCTTCATTTATTTATTTATTTATTTATTTATGAAACATTAAAAATATATTCACGTTAAATCACCTTACACATTGATAAACGTGACGTAAGAGGATTATTACTTTTTATTTGTATAAACATTATATATACATGAAACAAAAAATGATCGAATTTCACTTGGCACATTTTCATACTCGCATGTTTTTCTATCTTTCTCCATTTTTTCTCTCCTTTCTTTTTTCATTTTTTTTCCTTTTATTATTATTTTCCATTCTCGACTCGATAGCTCCATTTCCTATATGTACACACACACACACACACACACGCACGTACGCACGCACGCACACACATATGTATGTATGTATGAATATATATATATATATATATATATATATATATATATATATATATGTAGCTACAAGAATATCGATAATATTACTACGCTATCTCTCTCTCTCTCTCTCTCTCTCACACACGCGCACTCTCTCTCTCTCTCTCTCATTCTCTCTCTCTCTCTCTCGCGCGCGCACAACTCACAGGTCAGCAATTTTTCAAAGTATCTCACGATTCGTACGTTACACGCATCTACATATATCGCCATCATAGACGATCGCTTATGTAAAGTTTCTTCGTGCTCGTGAGCAAAACGGAGAAGAAAAAGGAAAAGAAGAAAAAAAAGGAGACCCGAAAAGAAAACAAAAAAGCACCCCCTCTCCCACGCGCAGATGCACGGATCAAAAAAAAAAAAAAAAGGAAGATAAAAAGACGAGGGAAAGGAAAACGAAGGGAGGAGGAGGAGGAGGAGGAGGAGGGCAAAGGAAAAGCCGCGTCTCGTTTTCTTACTCGCGAACGCACTCGATCGTTAAAACCCCTCGCCGTAATCCCTTTTCGCTATTATCAACTCCTTCCGCCATCTTTTTATTCTCGCGGCCAACCCAGTTTTTAGAAACTCTTACGCTAACTGCTGCTAATATTCCGAAATGAAACGAGGGGAGAAAACTTGCCGCTGAACGGTGAGGAGGGTAGGCGAGGGAGCGTGTGGGAGAGGGATGGAAAAAAGACGGGGCAAGGAGTGAGATAGGAGGAGGGTGCGGGGAGGAGGAGGGAAGTAGTTGGCGGCGGGGTCTGTGGGTTCGGGGAGGAGCGAAAAAAGAAAAACGAAAAAGAAAGGGAAAGGAAAACGAAAAAAAAAAAAAAAAGAAAAAAGAAAAGAAAAGAAAAAAAAGAAGGAAAGAAGCATTTATCGAATTTTTCTTGTCGGTTGCACGTTACGGGGGCAACGTGAATTGTGCGCTTGCACTAAAACCAAAACATGTTTTCTACTTCTTCCATCCCTTTTTATTCTTCCCTTCTTTCCTTTTCCTTTTTTCGATAACTGATGATCCTCGTGAAAGTTTTACACGTACATACATATACTACCGTGCACCCGTCTATAAATAAATATATCTATCTGGCGAGGAATGTGCGTCGATCCGTGGGGAAAGAGAGAGAGAGAGAGAAAAAAAAAAAGAAGGATAAAGAAAAAAGAGGAAGAGAATTAACGCTCAAAGTTAAAAGTTCCATTTAATAAGACGATACGCGTTCTGATTTTCGAAACGAATTAAATCTCGTTTAAAAAGGATCGCATTACGTTCGCCAAAGCGATTGGATATAATTATAATTAAAATACGATTAGTTAATATCAATTCTCTCTCTCTCTCTCTCTCTCTCTCTCTCTCTCTCTCTCTCTCTCTCTCTCTCTCTCTCAACGCTTAAAGGTTATTTGTAAATATATCAAATATATTCATTAGACATAATTCATTAGATATAATTCGATATAATTATCGAAATTGCCGAACGATTAATTGAGATACTTTTAATCTACGCGCATAAGAGCGCACGTTTCGTTTTCTGGATTTGATTATTCATCAAACGATTATTATTAACTCTTTAGAACTTCGATCTACGAAAAACAATTATCGACGGTCGCGAATTTAAATATACTATTCGTTTAATTTCATTGATTTATTTATCTGTTTTTCTTCTTCTTTTTTTTCTTTTTTCCTCTATTTAATTTTTCTTTCTTCCTTTCTTCTTTCACACATAAGTAAAACTACGTGCCTGAACGGTATCGAAGGAAGAGGTGAGATGGGTATACATTTAAAATCACCTGTAGAACTTTAGCCATGTTCCCAAGGACTACTCGTCCGTTCCCTTCTCCCTCTCCAACTCCTTTTGTAACATGATCGAACGTATAACGAATAAAATTTTACTCCGAACGTGGTACGGGGGTAAGGGTGAGGTATAAGCCGTTATCGATTGTAACTCGCGTAACGATATACCGGTATATAAAGTTTCGCGATATCTCCTATCGTCCATTAACTTCTCCTCTCGAATTCGTGTTGATAACAATTACCGTTTGAAAATCGTCATTAGCGGTTAAGTAAGAGCGACATAGAGCATGAAACGGGAAAGAGAGAAATTTAATGGGCGTGGTAAGTGTCCTCGTGAGAGGATGCACCGATGAGAAGGAAGGACCCTTGAAAAACGCTCCTGCTCTTTTCCATTTTCTCTCTCTCTCTCTCTCTCTCTCTCTCTCTATCTATCTATCTCTATCTATCTATCTCATTCTATCTCTATCTCTCTTTCCATTCCATCAGTGGAACGCCAACAAAAAAAGCAGTCACGGCAGGTGTCTTTTATCGTTTTCCCAACGATCGATCGATCCTCCGGCTCGGCCTGGCACCGTTTGCGGTAGGGCAGTTCTTTCGGTGAATGAGAGTCGAACTAAGCGATCAGATTACAATCGGATTGCGATCTTTAAAGGTAGATATTTCCGTGGAGTAGAAAAGAAAGAGAGGGATAAAGAGAAAACGAAGAAAAAAAAAACAAAAAAAAAAAAAGAAGAAGAAGAAGAAGTGGTGGAGGAGTAAGAGGAGGAGTAGGAGGAAGAGAGAATGTTTCTTTAAAGGGAATGAGTAGTTACTTTTTCATCGAGTACTTTTACTTATACTTACAAAAAGTAATTCCTCCCTTGTGCAAAATATCGTCCCGAACGGAATCATGTTATCGACACGTCGGTCTCATATACTCGTCCCCCTACGTCGAAGTAAAAACGTATTAATTGATTGTGATCGAAAAATAATGATATCTATACGTCACGTATTCTATAACCATACGTTGCGGATCGTAACAAGCGTTCAATTTATACGTTCATGCGTCGTGATTTATTCTGTATTTCGGTGATGACAATCGTTTATCGTTACGTACAACGTAAATCAATATTTAACGTATAAGTTGTGTATATATATATATATATATATATATAAACATATATTAATTTATTAATTTATTACGTTTTCAGATTATCGCAACGTGCGCAACATTTTATCTACCGTGTCTGCTTATTCTCTTTCTTTACTGGAGGATATTTCAAACGGCACGGAAACGTATCAGAAAGAGACCAGGAACGATCGTTCAACCCTCTCGCGAAAGAAGAGGCATCCTGCGGCTCGTAACGAGAAGGTAATCGTCCTTTTCTTACGCCTTTCAACCCCACTCCCCTTAACCCCCTATCCCCAGCCTCAGACCCGCCCCGCCACCCCGTTACCATTTTGTCGAATCTATCCGTTCGTCATCCAATTGAGCAAGAGGTCCTGCTCGCCCATCCGTCGTCCGTATCCGAACGATTTTCGATCGGATATTTTTCTGTAAAAACTCTACGGAAGTTGAAACGAACGTTCGAATTGTTTTTATCGATTGGAGATAACGACAGGGTTGGTATCTCGAACAATATAGAAAAAGAGAATTCACAAATTTATCCTCCTCCGTAAGATCGGGACCGGGTCGTTTTGTTGTTTTCGAATCGATCGTTGCGAAAGTGACCGTAAAAAAAACGAGAGAGAGAGAGAGAGAGAGAGAGAGAGAGAAAATATCTACAATTCGACTAGCTGCGAAACAAAAAAGTGGAATCGTTCGCGAAAAATGATTGAACGATCCCGAAAGTGCTTTCAATTTTGATGGAAGGTAATTCTCCGCAGCAATCGTTATTTCAACTAACGTGTTTTCGAAAAGGAAAGATAGAGAGAGAGAGAGAGAGAGAGAGTGTGTGTGTGTGTGTGTGTGTGTGTGTGTGTGTAAGAGTGAGAGAGAAAGATAGGAAACAAAACAAAATATTTGACAATTATTTTTCATCGTTCTAATAATTTCTTTTAACGAAATAACATTTGCAGAAACGCGTGTAGGTTTATTGATATACCGTGTGTATACACGTGTAGGTGCATAGAGCTCCCAGTGTTATATACGTAGCTTTATTTGATAAAACGCGATCGCGTTTAATTGTTCCAATTGTCATGACTCTTTGCTCCTAATACTCGGGCGTTAATCGTTTAAATTGAATTAATCTACTAACCAGAATTACAGCTCGCTCCTCTGCGAATCGCGTTAAACTCGATCAAAGCGGAAACGCGAAACGATTTCGTCGCGATTTCATTATCCACGCATATAGGTGAATATCTCGCGGTCTAACGCGATCGATCGATCGAATCTAAAACGTTCGATAATTGGTAAGCATCGAATTTTCTTCTCCCCTCTCGCGAACGGTGCCACGGAAAATTCGAGAAATTATTTTTCGTATCTCAACGTGACGAACGTTAACGAACCTCCTTCATATTTCATTCCTTTTCGATCGGGCAACCTTGAGAATGTTAATCGTAATTTTTGAGCGAGGGGAAGATAAAAAAAAAAATTATTGAAACAAATTCGGAATCGAGTAAAAATTAAGGACGAAAATAAAAAAATAAATAAATAAATAAAAAGTATCTTACGATCGGACGAAATGTTCCAAGGGTCGATATACATAATCATTCGTACGTAAAACGAACGAAATAATCGTGATACCGTTCGCTTTATCCATGCAAAGGTAAGGAGTTGAGGGATTTTATTCGTATGAAAGAAAGAAAGAAAAGAAAAAGAAAAGAAAAAGAAAAAAAAAAAAGAAAGAAAACAATCGCATTTAAATTACACGAACGAATGTAGAAATTTTATTACAAGAAATATCCGAAAATATCGAGAAAAAAATATTTAGGTTACGCGAAAGGTTGGACAAATGCGCCTCTCTCTCTCTCTCTCTCTCTCTCTCTCTCTCTCTCTCTTTCTCTGCGCGCGCACTTTCTACGTCAACTTGAGATTCGAGGTGGATTCCTGTTGCGCTTTGAATCCTTTGAATCGACATAGGAGTTTCATCAGTTTGAAAGCGCCAGTCTAGTTTAATTTGTTTCCACGAGTGACTCCCGCTCCTTTTTACCATCACTCTTCGACTTTTTAATCGGAAAACTGAAAGAATGAGATGGAGGGAGGGAGGAAGGGAGGGGGAGAGAGAGAGAGAGAGAGAGAGAGAAAATGGGTGCTTTGAGAGTTGACGAATACAAATATTCATCGTGTGCGTGCGCGTGTGTATGTTAGTTTTACATAGGAGGAATACCTTTATTTTTGATTACTTCAATATATTCTTCCTTTGTCGAACCTTCCGTATATACGAAATTTCAATTCGTTCGTACAGCCGGAAATAAATTCGAATGGTTGTTATTTTTTTTTCTTTACGTTTTTTTTTCTCGTTTTTTTTTTTTTTTTTTTATAGGAAATGTAACCCATCTATCCGTCATAGAAAAGTAAACTCGCGATCGGATATAGCGATATTCTTCTTTTTCATTCGATTTTTCTTTCTTCTATTTATCTTTTTCCTTTCTTTCTTTTCTCTTCCTCTAATCTCAATACCATCCAAAAACGAATCTCGAATAAATCCTAAAGTCTCTCGGTTGTATTTATAATTCGAATTTATAATTCGGTACCTCCCAAGAGCAATTACCGATCGTATATATAAACATAAAAATAAGTTGAAAGAAAAACGTAAGATAACTCGATGAAATCGTGATATTCGTCCCGAGCCTTGTATTATTTTTTGCTTCTCAATCATTTCGAACTAACAGGCAGAGGGAGGAATCGACGGCGTTCACGATAACACGTTCAACGCCGGATCACTCGTCGATCTCGCCGGAAAAGTCGTCGTCTTATAACGACGGAAACGTGGCGCAATCGACGGTAGTTAACGTAACGCCGGTAACGACTACTAGCACTACGGCAAACTCGTCGAATTCAACGGGTCAGCCGACGAGCTCAACGACGACATCGGCAACGGTAGCAGGAACGGCTGCAGCAACGTCAGGAATAACGGCAGCAACAACGGCCACGGCAACAGCAACGTCAGGAATAACGGCGGCAGCAACAGCAGCAGGAACGACAGGAGTAACGACAACGACGACAACGACACCGGCTACGACAACGAGTAAGCCAAGTTCCTCGGGTACGTCGACGGCCGTACGTCAAGCTACGTCGACGAAGAGAAGCCGCGAAACGATAGAATCGAAACGGGAAAAGAAAGCGGCCAAGACATTGGCGATAATAACCGGTGCCTTCGTCGCCTGTTGGCTACCATTTTTCGTTCTAACGCTTCTACGTGTCATCTGTTATTGGTGCCAAATACCCGACGTAGTATACAATGTCTTCCTATGGCTTGGCTATTTCAACAGTACCCTCAATCCCGTCATCTACACCATATTCTCGCCCGAATTCAGGCAAGGCTTCAAGAGAATGCTATGCGGTAGTTCGAGAGTTAATCGCTGACATTGGATTTAATTCCCCTTTTTCCACCCCACCCACACACCCTCTTAATAAAGTTAAGAAATAATTAATGCCATTTATCGATCACTACAAACACCATACACGGATAACACCAACAACGCCATTCGGTACTATACAAGCACCACCACACTCTCCCCATCCTCCACGAAAGGAGGAAGCTTTTGATCTCTTTTTTCTCTGTTTTTTTTTTGTCTCTCTCTCTCTCTCTCTCTCTCTCTCTCTCTCTCTCTCTCTCTCACATATGCCTGAGAAGGAATAATAGCAGATATGTAACTTATCTATCTCTTACATTTTATTTTATTTTTTTCCTTCAATCTTTCATTCCGTTCAACGTGTTCTCTACAATCAGAGTCTCCTTTGATCGCCAACGGATAACAATTTTCTATATTAATTTGATCGTGTTAAGACGTAAGAATTATTAAAAAAAAAAAAAAGGCAATGAAAAAATTTATCAAGGTGTATCAGCTGTTATCTCCCTCTCTCTCTCTCTCTCTCTCTCTCTCTCACATACACACATACACTCTCTCTCTCTCTCTCTCTCTCTCTCTCTCGTTTAGATTTATCCATACTACGGAAGACACATACGCGCACGCCTTCACTTTTTCCTCCTCCTTTTTCTCTGCCTTTCCAATAGTAAATAGCTATGTATTGTATCTCGTGTATATAAAACACATATACATATGTTCTAGGATAAAAGTCAAATTTGGATCATGGCCAAGAACCATGCGAGATCGCGAATATACATATATAAATAAATACATACATACATACATACATACATACATGCATATACACTTGCATACATACATACATTATATACCATACATGCACAGCATTTCTTCTCGCGAATAGTAATAACATATATAGATACATACACGTGTAATTTAACGTACATACGAGATCACGTGTTTTGTCGTGGTCAACATTGACTTTTTTTTTATATATTTTTTTTTTTTTTGCGGCGAACGATTTACCTTTTAGCCATTCCAACTCTCGACTGGACCGACAATTAGTAGTAGGATCTCTACTGATCTGAATCGTTCGACCGAGTGGACGAATAAAAATAGAGAAAGACAAAGAAAGAGAAATAGAGAAAGATATATATATATATATAGGGACCGTAAATTGTGTGCATGCGGAAGAGATAGAAAGAAAGAAAGAAAAAGAGAGAGAAATTGAGAGAAAGAAAGAAAGAGAGAGAGAGAGAGAGAGAGAGAAATCGAGAAAGAAGCATTTCGCAATTACTCACGTCTTTGAAACGCATTAGAACGGCTTTTAAAGGATCACTTTAAAGATACATACTGTTTAAGATGGCTATATCTGTATACAATATTTATCTATCCTTTATTCCATCATGTAACATACGTCTCTATAGATACAAGTTAACACACACACACACACACAGAGTCACAAACACGCACGCACACGCACACGCACGTACGTACAAATATTAGAGCATAACGAGAAGAGAACGGGGACCTCCGAGGAACTAACGAATTCTAATTGTAAGAGATGGATGAGAGAGATAGATAGATAGATAAATAAATAGAGAGACAGAGAGAGAGAGAGAGAAATGTGTCAACTTCGAATTTGCTTACGATTATATCGCGACCGATCGTGAGAGGGAAGACTAAAACTTATTGTTAGCATGAGAGAGAGAGAGAGAGAGAAGACCGAATTTGAATTCTCTGTATTTGTGATAAATTTACGGGGAAGAACTCCCATAGAGTTCAAGGATGCCTCATACGTTCGAAGGCCCCTTTCCCGAAACTTAGTTTGATTCTTCTCGTTGGAAAGTCGAGTGTATGTATGTGTTCTCGAAAAGTTGATTTTGCGAGGAGAAATGTGGAGATCGAACGAACTTCATTTCTCCTCGGAACGACCGAACGGACAGAGAAGATCGAGCCTTTTTTTCTATTCTGCAACCTCTTTCGTTTCTTTCTTTATTTTTGGTTTTCGTTTTCTTTTTTTTTTTTTTTTTTTTTTTTGTTTATTTCGACTCGTCCAAAAATATCACGATCTCATGTTTTTTTTTTTTACGGATCGATCGGACGGGAAGGAAGAATTTTTCTTTTTTATCTTTTCTTTTCTTTTTTTTTTCTTTTCTTTTTTTGTATAAATAAAAATTATATTTTTCCGAGAGAAGTCTCCTCAAGTCTGTCAGTTTATTCGGCGGAACTATGCTGATATTTTTATTGATTTATCTTCTTTCCGCTTTATTTGTATAGATTCCACGAGTTTTATTGATAAATTAAATATTTCGCTTCCGAGGAGAACATTTTATTTGTGTCCTTTCGAAAATGTTTTCACGTACGCATCGTACGTACTTACGCGCATACTATTCGATCATAACGCATGAATGAAACAAATAAAGCAATTGGATATCGGCAAACGTCGGTCGTCATTTATATATATATATATATATTTTTTTTTTCACCCCTCGACGTACGTCTAAAACTTTTTTGAAAATCGTAATATCGTAGATCTCGAGATATTTCCTTTTTTTTCTCGCTCCACTTTTCTCTTGCGTTTCCCTCGAGCGATTACCGCGTTCGAACGTCGTTAATAATGATTATTATTCTTGCGATATTTCGACGTACAAAAAAAACAACAAAAAAGCAACAAAAAAAGGAAAGAAAAACCCCGAAAAAAGAAAAACGAAGAAAAATACAAATTTGAAGACGAAATGAAGTAAGAAGCTATGCGTATGTCTCGTCTCTGTTGGGTAGGATATACAATGGGTAAGAAGGTATATAAATAAGGCTCGTTTCAAACGAAATATAAAATGTTAGGGAGAAGATAAAAGGCAAAAGAGGTCGTTAGAATTAGATAACGGGGGATATCTTTATTCTCAAAGCTTCGAGGTAAAGATAATCGCTTCTTTCGTACTGAGATGCCTCTTCTCTCTTTCTTTTTTTTTCCGATTGTTTTATGTGTATATATAAATATATATATATATATATATATATATATATATATATATATATATATATATTTATTCTTCTCTTTCCTTTTTTATTTTCTGCGATAAAACTCGCAGTCTATTTCGAGACTACGCTATCCCCCCCCCCTCCCCCATTCACCCATCATTCCTACCGTGTTTAATATTTATCTCTTTCACGGTCTCTGGACCATTCCCTTTTGTCTTTGAGCTCTCACAATAGTAGAAATAACGCAAGCAACGTGGCCCGATGTAGAAACGGTATAGTACCTCCATCCGCACCAAAGAAATATCGACATCTTTTTTTTTTTCTCTATTCGTTGACAGTAGAGATCGCTAAAAAGTTTGATCAACCGATCGTTATAACAGCATGTTCGAACCTTAAAACGTTTTCTTTCTTTCTTTTTTTAATTCTTTGTCTTTTCTTTATTGTCTCTTTTTATTTTCACGATATCCGTGTATACGCGTAGACGTATATTCTATCACCAAACGTGATCGATCGATCGATCGATCGATCGTGAAACGATCTTTTATCGAACGATTTATATTTCCTCGTCGTAGAGTGTAATCATCATCTTTCTCGTTCGCTTTGCGCTATTAATAACGGCAAAGAGAACAAAAAAAAAAAAAAAATAAAGAAAAGACAGAGAAAAATCTCGAGACGGGTTTACATATGTCGAATTGAACAATTCTTCCGGGATACGGGAAAATTAAACAACGGGGTTGAAGAAAATAACGCGATCGTTATTATAATACAAGTCTCGTTTCGTTCTATATGCGTATGCAATCGAAAATTTGTATTCTTCCCCACTCCCGTAACATTATCACAACGAATAACGGACAATTCGAAGGGTCACGATGAGATTGCGAAGTTACGAATGATATAATCATACGTGTATACGCGACTACACGTATTTCGTCAGAACACCAAGGACAAAGGCAATTGTTATCCGTGGGAACACGGGTATCGCGCACGCAAATTGCATACGAGGTGCAATTTAACGAAATCATAGGCAAACGAGCGGGGTAACGAACGGGGAATCGTAATGTCGCAATCGCGAATTTAGGGTTACCAGACATTTCCGCTGGATGGAACGAGCTCTGGTTATTTCGTTCGAGGATTCTATGCCAACTTTGATGCACGTGTGATGACGCGTGAAAGGTAAGGAAATAGAAAAAGAAAAAAAGAAAAGAAAAAGAAAGAAAGAAAGAAAAGAAGAGGGGGAAAAGAAAGGAAGCAGAAAAAAGGATAAAATATTTATAAAAAGATTATTGTGAACGAATGTGCGCGCGTGTCTCTCTGTGTGGGTGTGCGTGTGCGTGTACGTGTGAATCTCTACGTATTGACGAAAGACGAATTTTAACGAGAGCGTCGCGTAGACCGAATTGTTATAACGTTATATCGTTATACGTGTCGTTCTATTTCATCTATTTTCTTTGCTCTTTTGGTTTTTCTTTTTCTTTTCTTTTTTTTTTTTTTTTGTTATTTTTCTGACAAATTTATAGACTCGTTTAAGTCGAAAAGAAAAAGGAAAAATAAACGACGTGCCGTACGTCGACCGAACCTTTTTTATTAGACGTACAATACTCGGAAATGTCTTCTATTCGATCCTCGTCGTATATAACATTCAAGAAAAATTTCGACGCCAGCCTCTACCGCTACGTTATTACTTGCGAATAATCGAAACGTTTTCGAGAAAACATTTCTATCGCATTTCGGAGAATTATTTTGGACGATGACGTAATTTTAAATGCCGTTGTTTAAGCTACGACAAATAGACTCGATTGGGATTATTTCGTTACGATTGATTCAAATCGATGTTTACCTATGATCGAAAACAAAAACGAGAACAAAAAAAAAAAAGAAAGAAAACACGCGTAAACGTTTAGAAAATGTTTTGCAACGTCATAGAGAGAGAGAGAGAGAGAGAGAGAGAGAGAGAGAAGGATGCTTCAAAAAAAATCTAATAAAAAATTCTGCAGAACGAACGCATTTCGTGATAGCTGATTGCATAAGACACTCCCCATCAGTTGTGCCTAACAAGGAAATAAGCAAACGTCTGATAATCCTGCTATATCGCTCGTTCCTAGAAAGAAAGAGAGAGAGAGAGAGAGAGAGAGAGAGAGAGACAACGATCTCTCCGCATTAATAATCACGTTAGTTTCGTCTTTCACGATACCCTCCACTCATTTATCATTCTTCTAATCGAGCATCGAAACACGAATCTTTGCCGGTCAAATATTTCCAAAAATTTCAATTGAGCATATCACTCTTAATCTTTCTCTCTCTCTCTCTCTCTCTCTCTCTCTCTCTCTCTCTCTCTTTTTCTTTCTTTTCTTTCTTTCTTTCTTTCTATTTCTTCTTCTTCTTCTTCTTCTTCTACTTCAACGATTGATACAAAAATGACAGGTAGACAGAGATAGAATGTAAGAGAGAGAGAAAGAGAGAGAGAGAGAGAGAGAGAGAGAAATATGAAAAAAAAAACTCGATGTATCCCAATTGTCCTAAAATGTACATCGCAATGCTCCGCTATTTATCGACGTTATGCCTAAGATTGTTAAATGAAAAAAAAAAAAAAAAAAAAGTGAGAATGAAAAAATTGCGAGAGAAAAATTGTGTGTGTGTGTGAAAGAGAGAGAGAGAGAGAGAGAGAGAGAGAGAGAGAGAGAGAGAGAGAGAGAGAGAATAATCTTCAAACAAAAAAGACATGATCGAAGGAACTTAGGAAAAATGACGTAGTTATATGATTAAAAAAAAAAAAAAAAAAAAAAAAAAAAAAAGAAAAAAAGAAAATAAGAAAAAAAAATAAATAAAGGAGGAAAAAGGAACATAAAAAAAAAAGAAGTAAAAAAAGGAGAAACGAAGAAAATTAAAAAAAAAAAAGAGAGAGAGAGAACAAACCAAGCGATATTAGTAGTCGAAAGTACGGTCGAAAGGGTGCGTGTGAAGAATAATAAAGAAAAAAGAAAAAAGAAAAAAGAACGAACGAGAGAAATCTCGAAAATCGAAAGAGATTGTAAGTACTCGATGCGAACCCGTCATGCGTTAATATATTTATGGTTGTGCGAGGAGTAATTTGGAAATAATAATTTGAATTTGATCGCATTTCGCATAGGACCATTCACAACAAAGGAGGACATATTACTCATGATGATTCCTGTCGGCGAGAAAGTAGGGTAAAAACATTTTCTGCGTTGACGAAGACTAATAATTTAGGGAAAGTGTATTTAAATTGCGGCCGCTTGCTTTATATTTATTCCCTCTCGATAACAATCGTTAAAAAAAAAAAAAAAAGCGACGATTACGACGAGATGATGTTGGATATAAAAAAAGGGGTTTGATGAGGTAATACGTTTAAATAAATCGAATTACGAAAGGTTTCGAAAGAATCAACATTCGGCCTTTAAACGTCCCTTTTTTTTTTCTTCTAAATCCTTTCCTTTCCTCTTTTCTTTTTTTTTTTTTTTTCGTGAGTTCTCTTTTACAGCTCCCTCTATGGATCAACGATAAACGAGAATGAAAATGAAGATCACGAAATGACGATATTATAGAAGGCGCACCTACGTATATCGGGTTTTTTTTTTTTTCATCATATTACGTACTGAAAGTGAAAGAGATCAGTTGAAAAAAAAAAAAAAAAAAAAGAGGCAAAAAAAAAAAATATATATATATACATATATTTTCATTACATATAGGCAATAATCGACGATAAAGGAAAGACGAGGAAGTAAGTATTCGAAAAGGATTTTTTACTTTCTTTCTTCCGTGAAATTTTGTGTTTTTTTCTTTTTTCTTTTTCTTTTTTTTTTTTTTTTTCTTTTCGATACGATAAACGTGGTAAGCAAAAGAACGACGGATGTTTGGGTGAAAAAAGAAAAGGAAAAAAAGAAGCGTAACCAGGATGAAAGAAGATTCGAACTACGAATCCCATTTACTTTCATCTTCATAGCCATACATAGACGTCGTACATAAGAACGGAGATATACATACATACTCACCATCTTATACTTTAACTCGATGAAATCTTCTTATAGCCTGCTACTATTTCGTTTCGAAGCGAGCCCGATTTTTTTTCTTTTTTTTTTTTTTTTTTTTACGCGAAATACTCGATCGAAGAATGCCGAAGTCATTTGGACGTCTCAAGGTGAAAGCCGATAAGGTAAGCCACCGATAGTGTCATAGTACGGAATAATAAAAGGGTCATGCATTGAGAAATAATCCTCTAAGAATAGTAAAGACGTGGAATCGATTCAAATCCTCGGATGCTAATACGATACTCGCGTGGATACTCGTATCGAGATATATCCATACACGTGCGAAGAACACACAATCCTTTCTCTCTTTCTCTCACCTTTTTTCTTTTACATCCTCTCTTCTTCTTCTTCTTCTTCTTCTTCTTCCACATGATCGATCCTGGTATACGATAGATCGAGTATTCGAACCTTCCAGGTCGTTTCAAGTTCTATCAACCGTGCATAGCTTTTATCTATCTTTCTTTCTTTTTCGTTCCTTTTTTTCCATCCAAAAACTGAAGATACCAACTGGTCGACTACCGTAATCATCGTCATCGTCATTGCTGATACTAACTACTTCAAGGACCGAAGGTATTGTCCAATGATCATAACATTGAAACGATAAATTTACTATCTCAGGGATTACACCCAGTATATATATACGTATCTATGTACGCACGTACTTATTACCTAGGGTATATTGCATTAAGTACGTATACCTATTTACTTAAAACATATATTTACCATGGATGACCTATGATACATACCGTGGCCTATAATAAGTGTATATATTATATATATATATATGTATACGTGACCCCTGGGTCTATCGTAAGTTTGAATTTTCTTCGAAATATTTAAATTAATCTTAAAATCGAGTTAAATCATTTTTCCATAATAATCACGTTATTCCTCGGACGAGTGAAGTTTAACAAAGACAAACAGAAAAAGTAAAGAGAGATAAAAAAAAAATCTTCGTTTCGACATCTCGATTACATCGTAGATAAAATTATAATCATCGTATTTATATCGAAAATATAAATTACTCCTCCCCACCTTCGCCATGCAAATCGAAAAGCTAATCGATCACTGTCCCCATGATTTTCAATCGTTATTTACGACACATACCGTCGCATACGGTCAATGTTATTATTTAAGTAGAAAAAATATGTCGAAAGTAGAAAGAAGATATAATATTACGGAGATAGAACGATTCGATTTTACTTGTACCTTATTTTAACCAATCGTAAAGTTTCGAGGGTACTCTGAAACTTTTGATCAAGGATATATGTTACAGGTACAGGTACAGGTACATATATGTAAAGATACATAGGTAACTTAAACGATATAAACATCGATCCGACAGTTAACGTCCTAATAAACATATCGTGCTTATGACACAACAGAAACGGTTAAAGTTACCTTTAGTTAAAGGTACGGTAATTTTTAACATCGAAAGGGTAAGGCTTAAAATCGAACGGTTTAACGCTCGGTTACGTTTCCTGGTAAACTTTCAAACGGAAACGACTACTCCGTGAAGCTTTTTCTTTTTCTTCTTTTCTTTTTTTCGTTTCAACCAACAACGGATAGACCTTCTGTACTTTGTACTTTATCTTGAGAAAGTCAAGCTGACTACTCGTAATCCCGTAATCACGAATATATCCTTTAACTCGTGGAACGTCTTATCTCCTACCGAAAAAGAGGTGAGTAACCGAATGCATAAATTACAGATACATACCTACGATTAGATCAAAATCCTTCATTCGTATATACACACACATCTGTATACATTATATCGTGTATATATATATATATATACGTGTGTGTATTTTTCTCTAGATTTTTTATACTTTTTTATTCTTTTCATTTTGTCTTCCTTCCTTCCTTTTCTTCCCCACCCCCATCTTCTTTCACAGCCACATGCAAAACGATTCCTCTCCATCTGAATTTTTTCACGTCAATGCCCAAAATGCAAGCGAGTGTTACATACGAGCCCAGATAAGTATATAGCGATTCTCTCGTTACACAATTATACGGCCGTCGGAAATTTCACTCAACTGTGCAACTGGGTTTTCAGGTTTCGTGATTTTATCTCACGTATTCCCTTTTCTAGATCCACTTGCTTTTGCCTTTCTTCTTACCAGGAATATCCTACTTTCTCGTCTTTCCTTGTTTCATTTCTTTTTTTTTATTTTTTTTTCTTTCTCTCCTTTCGTTTTCCCTTGAAAATTTTCATCCATACGCGAACGTACGTTATTAACGGACGAAAATATAGGAATTGTGACGATGACGTTGACGATGACGGTGATAATAATAATATAATAATAATAATATAATAATAATAATAATAATAATAATAATAATAATAATAATAATAATGATAATGATATATCTTATCGTATTAATTATCAGTATTATGACAGTACCAACACGCTCAAATTATCTTATCTCGCACAAGAGTTTTCCTTCCCTGGACACTTGCAATAAAGAAAGAAAGTAAAAAAAAAAAAAAAAGGAAAAGTAAAATGAAAGGAAGAAAAAATAAGAGGGAAAGGAGAAAGAGCTCGGAGTAAAACGCCCTTTAAATTATACGACACCGTCGCGAATCTAACCTCGACCCTAAATCTGCTTCTCTCTCTCTCTCTCTCTCTCTCTCTCTCTATCTATCTATCTATCTATCTATCTCTCCTTTCCTTTACTCCGTCGACTTTTCTCCATGCATTTTTAACGAGGACTAATAAGCCAAGAAAACGAAGGGAAGAAACGGTAGATACCTACTTGAAATCGTTGCCAAAAGTAGAGGGACCGCAAATCAACCGTAACTACGGACAAAGAAGATCAAACTAAATTTACGAAGGCTTAAATTCGTTTTAACTCGTACGTTACCTTTACCTTTAGGTAATTCACAATCCTAATGAGATTAACATCTTCCCTCTTCTCGTTCATCTACCTTTACCGAACTAAAAGATCTACGGTTTACGCATAACGAGATCTTCGTCTCTTTCCTTTCTCTTTTTATTCACTTTTCTCTTTTTCTTTTCTTTTCTTTTTTTTTTTTTTTTAACGTTTTCCTCAATTTTTTCTCCCTTTCTCTCATTTTCTTTTTCTTTTTTTTTTTTCCTATCGGAATCATTTGCACGTTTAATGTTTCGTAAGATTACGTCGAAATATTTCGTAATATTTATTAATTATTATTATTATTATTATTTATTATATTATTTATTATATTTTATAATTATAATATTATTTATAATTATTTAAATTATATTTCGTTGAGATTCGTCGGTTATTATTAGAATAATGGTTAAATAACAATTGTTGAATAATAAAAAATAATTAAATTAAGAAATAATGGTCGTTTAAATGAAAAGTTGATTAATATTGAAATGACATAACAAATAATTTTATTTGTATAAATATATATTTAATAACATATCCTTTGATAAATATATATTTAACGAAAGATTACCAACTTGCAATCTTGACTTGAAATTTTAACATTCGTAATTTATCAACGACAATCCTTCGCGTACCATCGATTGTAAAAATGATCATCATTATATATATATATATATATATATATATATATATATATATATATATATATAAGTAAAATAAGTAAATATTTTTTTTACTTATATAAATATAAGTAAAATAAGTAAAATAAGTGAATATTTTATAAGAAGTAAATAAGTGAATATTTTTTAACGTATAATTGTACGTATCACATTACGTTTAAAGTTATTCCTTTAGAAAACGAATTATATTGTCGCATATACCTATCCGATTATCATTCGCACTGAGATTATCCTTGTAGAATTTATTTGACAATTTTTTTTTTTTCGTCGACCTAACGAGCAGTCCGGCTAAATGGTCGTATCGCATAACGAACAAAGAGGCGATTCGAAACGAAGCGGGAAGATAAATCGAATGTCTCCGTACGATCTATTCGAGGTCGTAAAAGGGTTTTGAGATCGATGATCGGGTAGCCTTACGCGAAAGCTTACTGCTAACGATAATATAAAATGTAGGAAACCGTTAGCTATGATATTTTCCTTTCCTTCTTGTTTCTTTTTCTTTTTTTTTTTTTATTTATTTTTTTCTTTGATTTATTTATTTTTAATTTTTTCTCCCTCCTTATAAATTACGTTGACATCTGGTCGCCACCCACGGTAGGGAGAATAATCAATGTGGAAAATCGTAAGGAAACAATACCTGGTGCGCTTTGTATACTATGCAAGATTTAAGTATCCGGCACGTAAGTTCCCCTCCATTGTTCTCTATCCGCCACCGGTCGAAAGCTAGAAGACTCTTTTCATTGTCATCGGGCGAAGAAGTAAACGCTTCCCTTCTTACAAAGATTTTAAAAAGGGATCGATGCATCCTATGAATGGATGGATGCGTCGTCGTTGCAAGCACCAACGATATCAGATTCAACGATACATACGAAAGCCGAAAGAAAAAAAGGGCTGGTCATTTACACGCATCTGTTATTATAATAACCGAGCGATAAGATGATTTTTGAACGAATGAAAAAGAAAAAAGAAATTGCAAATTTTCGTTGAAACAAAGTTTGACTACGGTTCCAACGAGACGTTCGCCTCGGCAATAATCGAGTCGAATTTTATCGCGATGAAAAGTTCGCTTGTCTGGGGTCAATACAAAAATTTCCAAATATGCGTACGTCCAATTCTCCGTACCGTGATTCGTTTGTGAAACGTCAAAGAAATATCAAAATCATTCGCGCGGACGGTCGCGGGCGCCTTTGAAGAAACTATTGACGAAAATAGTATGTGTATCCATCCGTCACCCGATACACGTCAAGTCGGTTGACGTGACCATTGATCATGACAAGTGTCTCGCGATCCGTATATCGTGTTGTTCGTCTCCGTCGGCGATAATCGTGTGACAGGATTTCATTCATCGCAAGATACACGGAAAAGCGTCTACGTTCTATCTAAATCGGTCGACAAACCAGAAACTATGACGTATGTATATGAACGTATATAATATATATATATATATATATATATATATATATATATATATATATATATACTTTATATTATTTACATGTTTCTTTTGTTTCTTTTTTGGGATTACAACTTTGAAACGATCGACCATAGGATACATTTCCATTAATATTTTTTTTTTTCTTGTATTTAGAACGGCAGCAGCTTTTAGTACGGACATCGCGCGTTGGCGGGACACCCTGTGTATATACATATATATATATATATATATATATATATATATATATATATCAGACGATAAAGAATTGAAAGATAAAAGGTATTCGATCGTAACGAAATTTTCCATTTTAATCCTTCTTATATTTCCCGAGAAATAAGAGGAGGAGGAGGAGGAGGAGGAGAAGGAGGAGGAGGAAGTTGTATGAGAGAAGGAAAAAGGAAGACGAAAATGTCACTCAAGACTTTCCTCGGATAGACGATGAGAGAAGTGGATTATTTATAGCGAAGCTTAAAGGTAGACCGAGTTATTGCATATACGTCGAGCATCGAAAGCACGGCACGGTACGGCACGGCACGGCACAGCAGATAGTACGTACCTTGAATCTATAATACGAGATTAAAGCGAGGCACTTGCGAACACACTGCTTAACCCAAGCCAGTACACATAGCCGGGCTTTCGTTTTTGTTAATTCGAGATGCGCGCGTAACCAAACAGAAGTTTCGAGCTTTTTCATCGTCTTATCCAAAGATTATAAAACTATATACGAAAGATCTTTTCCGAAAGATCACGTCGTTACACGAACCGTTATAATTTACCCGCAACAATCGTAACATCCTCGCCTTGTTATCGGATTATTAATTTTTAACTATTTTCGCCATTTACCTCTCATCGAATTCTATAATACCGATAATCCTTCCAAGATCGTTCCAAATTTTTCTAATCCCATTAGTTTTTTTTTTTTTTTTTTCTTGTCCATCGAGGATTTACTTACGTAACAGATCGAGGGGCCATTTCGAATTCACGTTTTCTCAAATCGAACGAACGAGTCGAAGAAAAATGACGAATGGGAAGATAAGTTTCTTTCGTATTTGCATTTCCGATTTCGTTTAACGAACCCCCTCTGCCAACTACCCACCCAATCTCACTTCTCGGAATACTTGTTATTTAATGGGATTGAGTTTAACTCGAATTTTTTACTCATTTTCCGTCTTCTTTCGATTTGGATAAAAATACATAAGAGGAAAGTGGAGACTGTGAGAGAAGAAAAAGAAGGACAGAGAGAGAGAGAGAGAGAGAGAGAGAGAGAGAGAGAGAGAGATTACTAACCAGTTCCTTGACAATACGCATACGCATACGCACATCTCACGCGTGATACGTTTCTCGTTCCAATGCACATACCTTATGTCCTTGCAGCGTTTCGATCGCGCCTTGCGAACAAAAAAAAAAAAAAAAAAAGAAGAAAGATTAAACGTTTTACGCGATTTTGACCCAGATAATAAATCAATAAATAGCAGGAGAGCCATCAATCAGATAGGCTCGGTTGTACATACGTATACTATTATATATATATTGTTGGTCTGCTGTAGTCTATGCAGATAGATAGAGATAGATAGATAGAGAGAGAGAGAGAGAGAGAGAGAGATAGAGAAGGATGATTATATGCTTGTTCCATACTTGATTATCGTACACATAGTATTAACATATCAACGAACAACGAGTACTCTCCATTATTGCAATTACAAATCAGGATTGAATTCAATCGAAGAGAAATCCAAGGAGAAGAACTCATCCACTCCTTATTTCAATACGAGCTTTTTCTTTTCACTTCACTGTCTCTCTCTCTCTCTCTCTCTCTCTGTCTCTCTGTCACTGTTTGTCTCTATCCTTTTAATCAAGGAAACATCTCGGGATTTTCCTGGAGAATAAATTCAAAAAAAATGTTTCGCTGGCGATGATAATAAAACGATCCATCCCCCTTCCCTCCCCATCCTTTTTTTCCCACCCTCTCATCCATTTTTGTTTTATACCTATGACGCACTTACTATTAGACTGTCCAAGACATATTTTCTCAGATTAGATGGTAGGATATAACAGTGTCACTGTTTGATAAATAACAAATATCTCGTGTACTTATTATGATTGTTTTGTAAAATTGTTAAAAAAAAAAAAAAAAAAAAATAAAAGAAGACAGAGTGAACAGATGAATTTTCGAGAAACAAGAAAAAGACGAAAGAAAAAAGAAAGAGAGGGAGAGAGAGAAGGAAATTAAAAGGAATTCTCACATAACTTCCTGGTTGATCTAGAAAAAGTTATTCAATCTTAAAAAGTATCAAAATATTTGTGTAAAATTATTTTATATATATATATATATATATATATATATATATGCACGTAACTGCCTATCTTCTATAATAAAACGTCTTTGAAAAATGCATACTCCTGGATAGTTTCTCGAGTGAAAGAAGAGAACGAATATTAAAGCGATCTTCATCGAGAATCACCCTAGAGAAAAGTTCTTTCGGAAAGAAGAAGAACCATAAGAGTTAGAACTTTAAACGCTTAGAGAGAGAGAAAGAGAGAGAGAGAGAGAGAGAGAGAGAGAGAGAGAGAGAGAGAGGAGAATAGAAAAAAGGGAAACGGCGGAAGGGGTAGGAGGGTAGGAGAGGAAAAAGGATAAAGATATTTTTTATTTTTAAGAGAAAAACATTTTCGCGAAGGAATCCACGATTATAACGAAACTTCGAAAGTGTAATTATACGGGGTGAACTTTTGAAAATTGAGACAATTAAATATATATCTCTCGAAAGGAATGAAAAGACGCATTTTTGAAAAGAGAGTTTCAAAAAAAAAAGGGAAATTCGTTCGATTAAGGAGAACGAATGTAACGACATTATTTCTTTCTGATTCGGTGGACGTGTGATTCGAGGATTATTTCATGATCAACTTTATTTCTTTAAATGGAAACTTATTTTGGAAAATAGTAGAGAAATGAAAAAAAAAAGAAAAAAAACCAAATACCTTCCATCCGAACAGATGACTTCTATTCGGTCTCTACTTAATACGATATTTTAAAGAAAGAAAAACTTAGGACAGAAAGAAACACGTATAGAACGGACATTCCTTTTTAGAAAAGAAATATTATTATTTTAACGTTCAAACAAAAAATGACCGGTTAAATTTGAAATACACCTCTAAATACGCTTAATGAAAGACTGATTAGAAAATAATAAAAAAAAATATATATATATATATATATATATATATATATATATATATATATATCATTGTATAACAGTGTAGCGAAATCGATTAGGATCGGATAGAATTCAAGAGGAACGAATGGCATAGGTTAAAATCAAATAGAACCTAAGAGCATCGAATAGGATCCAATGGGATCGAATAGCATCGAATAGGATCGAATGGGATCGAATAAGACAAAAATTAGGATCGAAATAGATCGAATATAACCGTATAAGATCTTGTTCTAGGTCTAATTCGATCCACCCTCTCGATCATATTCGATCCCATTCGTTCTTAATTGATCTTATTCTCTCTACGAATCGATCCTATTTTGTCTTATTCGATCCTATTCGATATTTTTCGGTTCCCGTTCGTTCCCATTCGTTTTTAATTGATCCTAATTGATCGTATGCGACCTTATTTGATCCCATTCAATCCCATTCGATGCTATCCGATCTTATTCCATCGTATTCGTACATGTATATTCGCAAACCCTATTTGAATAACGCACAACTAACCATCGATATTATTTTCAGAGAGGAAAACTTTTCCCCGGTATTACGAATCGTCGTTATTTATTACGTAACGCATATGTCGTATGAGTGGAAGCTTGCCCGGGAAATAACACACACATATTCTACCGTAATATCTTTGAATTGTAGACAATAGTAAAATGGAAACGTTTATGCCATTTTTGTAAATCGTTCTCACGAGGAAGATAACGAGAATCGGTGATAAAAAGAGAGAGAGAGAGAGAGAGAGGAGAGAGAGAAGTAAAAGGAAATGTAAAGAGAAAATAATATTTTCTATTATCCATCCTTTTGCGGCGAGCCCGGTCGTTCGTATACGTCATTCTTTGGTGCTATGCCATTTGCAAAGTGCAATGCAATTAAATTTTAAATTACCCCAGTCCCATGTAAACTTTTATCCACAATCCACGAGTTTGGCTACGAAAGGTAACGATATATTTTCGTCGAATATCCTTCCTTTTCCAATTCCCTGTTCCATCTCTCTCTCTCTCTCTCTCTTTTCGTTATTTTCCAATGTCCATGGTAAACCTCTATAACCGAATCTCTCTTTAGCCCCTATCTAAAAAAGAAAACCATAACTTACAGATACGAGCTAACAATTATTTTTGTATGTAACGAAATAATATGAAACAAAAAAAAAAAAAAAATAATACGAAGTGTCATCAAAATTCTATTTCGTTCATTTCGTCGAAAACATTTTTCTATTCGAGAGTATTGTTAGGAGGGAATTTAGAGAAAGAACGTTTTCGTTGGGCGAACGCGTATATCCGTTCTCCTCGCGATCGGTATTATTACATCGAATGAAAATTCTCATTGGTAATAAATTTCTTATGTCAGAAACGTAAATAAAACAACGGACTAAGGCGCTCTTTTTTCAGTCCTAAGTACATATAACTATGCACGTGTTGCGTTACCGTATTCCCGTTGAAATCGGCCCAAAACATTATTACTCTTTCCGATCAACGACAGCTGTTGCACCGTTCTCGTTACGGTAACTTTGGAATTCGCGAGTTCCGCCTCTTGTCGTTGGCCCCGTTATTAAACGAGAGCCCAAGTCATAATGGCGGGGCTCCTACGAAAACGTTAATCGACTCTGTAACGTGAACGCGCTTCAACTTCTTACGCGGAAGATCCTACGCCTCGTTCGTTCGTTCGTTTATTCGTTCGTTCGTAATCATTTTTGGAAATTTCCTATCCCCGAATAAATAATCTTAATAACAGTTCGATAATACACGATTAACTTTCGGAAAGGTAACGAAAATTTTTCGTTCGACCACGAACGTATGAAAAAAAAAATAAAAAAAGAAGGAAATAATCGTATCGAGTGCAATCGATAATTCCATTCTATTAATTACGGAACTATAATGTCCGCTAGCGTGAGTTTAATATCGTAGCTTTAATTGACATCAATTCGTATTAATACAAAATTCAATAATGTTGATAACAACGTACGTGTCTCGTAGACGATCGTTTCGCTAAAGTGTTTCTAAGCGATTCTTAACGATCAATTATTCCTTCCCGAGACTCTTCGAAAATGTTCCTTTCCTAGGCTCGTAGCAGTTTCACGATCGAAGATAAAAAGAGAGAAAGGAAAAGTATCAGTCCGAAAATGATTCGAGAAAAAAAAGGAACAAGTAGATTTATCAAATCGCCCAAAGCATAATACTTATTTATGTCCCGTGTAGAGATACACATTCGACCCCAGCCATGTATTTAATTTATTTCGGTACCATTGAGGGCAATTGAGGGAAATCGTTCGATCTTGAATGACAAATTGTATAAAAAAAAAAAAAGAAAAAAGAAAAAAGGAAAAATAGAAAGACACCACGAAAGAAACGAAATATC
>OU964967.1:6414691-6417191 GCA_918808275.2 Dolichovespula sylvestris
GTAGGAAAATGGAAATTTTCATTTCTAACATAAAAGGACAATACGATGACAATGACAAGGAAGACGAGATCGTTTCGTTCCCTAAGGGTTAAAAGAGTAGAAGACACGTTACGAAGGGACATCCCTTTTTTCGAGCCAAAAGCCGAACGATCACCTTTTCCAACAAGAATATATATATATATATATATATATATATTCCATTGAATAAGAGAACGTAAAATAAAGCACTTGCTTTCTCGAGTGCTAGTCGTGCTGGGAACCTGAAACGTAATATAAAAAGTTACCCTTTTAAGGGCTCCCTCTTGGACCTCGATTTAAAATCACATTCCCAAGTTTATATTCTGAATACTCGAACCCGAAGAGACAAGGATGAAACGTCAAAACGTTTATATTTTTCAATCGCGGTAGTTTCGATTATTTTTCTTTTCTTTTTTTTTTGTCCAAATAAAAATTTATTTCTAACGTAAATTTTACGAAAGAGAGAGAGAGAGAGAGAGAGAGAGAGATAGAAAGCTAGAAAGATGATCAAAATTTTGTAATATCGATTTAATATAATTTCACTTTTTGAGATATGTATGTCGAAACTCCATCGATAATTATCAAGATTAGCCCCGTTTGACTATCGGGATGACAAACAACAAACGCAACGGTTATTAATATAGATTTTGTGAAATTCTTCGAATTATTTCGTAGTCATAACCGAAAACTAATTATCACGGTTATTCGAAGGAAAATCGAACGAAACGCAAACAGACGAAATAAAAATTATACGTACGTGTATGCATGTACGCTGATACATTTATATATATATATATATATATATATATATATATATACGATAAACGAATGAATTATCACGTACTTCGTGGTTTATCGTCGTCGTCGTCGTCGATAAAAATAAAAGAAACAAAACGGATAGATTTTCATTTTAATAGATCACCCGATATACACAAGAGAAGAGTCACGTATTTACGAATTCCCCATAGTAGTCGTATACGAATTGCAAATAGAAATAGTCAATTATCTACGGACCGAGGGAGGTGGTTTAGGGGGTGATACATTGAATAATTTACATTTTCACGCTGGTAATCTAACGGGCATAGATTATTATGTAACCGAGGTCGTACACATGGCTAGGCTATCGAAAGGCACGAATCTACGTTAATTAATGATTATCAAAAGCACATATGTAGATTACGTGTATGTACGTGCCATTAACCATTTCTCATTAATATCATAATAAACACTATATTTCGTATAACGGATATACATTTTATCCTCTTCTTCCGTATCGAAATATAAATGAACGTATGTACGTTCTTTTATGATGCGAAATCATAAAACGGAGAATGAAAATGAGTGATAGAAGGAACAAAAATATTTTTTGAAGATCTACGTACGTATATATGTATATATATATAATACATATATATATATATATATATATATATATATATATATACATATATATATATATATATATATGAATGTATATGATTCTGAATACGGATGAAACGTGTTTTATATGACAAGCCATATAACTGAATATTACCACTCATTCCGTAGTATCAAACCTTATTACGCAAGAATAACCGTAAGAAAATTCTACGCGGTTGTTTTCCGCTTCCATAACCACGAATTATTCTTTTAACTATCGTTACTTTCCTCACCGAGACGACGTAAAATGGTGGCATATCGGTTTCTGTGGCACGTCAAAGAAGATCTTGCAGCAATTAAATGGAACACCAGTTGAAAATCATTTCGGTTGATAGTAATAATTTCGTGTATTTCGTATACACACGGTTTTACCTTCACAGTAACGACACCGAAAGATCTCTTTGGTTATTTTTTTGCAACGCCAAAAAAAAATACTTTCAACGTGACGCGCACGGTGTCGAAGGACAAGAATAATTTTTTTTCTCCCTAGATCATCGTTTACCGAGTTATTATCGAGGTCATCGGTGTTTTTTCCTTTTTTCGACGCGTAACTATATTTTTTTCATCTCTTTATCGCACAGCGTAAGCGATAAAAAAAATACATTCAGATACGTATAATAAAATGATCTTGAAATGACCTGACATTTTATCTAAATAGTTACTTATATATATTATACTAATAGTTACTTATCATAATGGTTATCAATCTAAATAGTATTAATAATTGTATATATGTATAAATATCATCATAAATAAATAAAAATAATATAATAAGTGCTGTTACGAGCCTCGTCTCTTTTGCCGTCAGAGTTTAAGGGGCGCCATTGCGTGCGAAATTTTTCTTTTCTTTCTTTTTCGTTTCTTCGCGAAAAAATATCGAAAACAACGTTTTTGCGCCAACGACGAATCCAAGCGTAATTCTTGACCAACGTCGACGAACGAAGTCTCGTCTTAAACATGAAGATTCAAACGAGAACACGGCTTTTTCGAATTTTTGAAAAATCTACAGTTGTACGCACAAATCACGCAACACGCGTAATCACGAGGAAACATGATTTATTTT
>OU964967.1:6427191-6434691 GCA_918808275.2 Dolichovespula sylvestris
AATAAACCGGAAAACGTAATTTCAATACAATCGATTTTATCCCCCTTACGATTACGCGAGTGCTCCTCGACGATCGGCGACTCAGCGATCTCGTCTTCGAGATGAGCTGCCGGACTGCAACGTAGAGAATCAGGCTGTTGTTGATCGCCGTTCCTGTCGATCGTCTGGGATTCCGTGCTCTGCAATTGTTGTTGTTGCTGTTGCTGCTGTTGTTGTTGCTGCTGCTGCTGCTGTTGCATGCTCAAACAGGGCTTCCGCACCACCTTGTGACATTTCTTGTGTACAAGGAGCTTGCACTGGATGCATTTGAATCCCTGCCGACCCAGTCCCCAGATCCGATCCTGGCAGAAAGCGCAGAACGCCCGCTGAGAAGGAAGTCAAACAAGGAAGTTAGTTATCGATAGTACCTATACCTATATATTGGCCCTTTTCTGTCTCTGTTCGTGCGTGTTTGCGTGTATGTGTGTGTACGTGCGTGCGTGCGTGCGTGTGTATTTGTGTTTCTATCTCTTTCTCTCCCTCTCTCTTTCACACACAAACACGCGAACACACACACACACACAAACATTCTATATTTCTCCTTTTATCTCCCTCATCGTATCAGAGTCTCGATCCGATTCCGCCATACGTTATTCTCAGCCTCTCCGACCATCGAGACGAATCCACGTTACTACCACGTTTATTGCATTTGTTCTTCGCAGGGCCGTGTAGATGAGAAAAATTAATATTGAAACGTACGTATATAATAATAGGCCGCACAGCTTTATTATTCTATATGCCAGAACAGCGAATAATTAATGTGTCATTGCGTATATAATATTTCCAACGAAGAGAAAAGATAAAGAAAGAGTATGGAAAAAGGATAAAAAGAACGAAGGATAAAAAAAAAAAAAAAAAAACACAAAAAAAATGAAAGGAAGGAAGAAAATAAACGAGAAGATCCTTCTGCGAGAAAGCTCGATTATAAACGAACTTTCACTAGCCAGCAAGTTTTTCCTTCTTCCTCTTTTCTCGTACGATATATCGTATCGTTTGATCATGTTTTAAACGAGAGGGGAAAAAGATAGAATTCTATATATATATATATGTATATAGAGAGAGAGAGATTTATACGTATATAATAAACAGGCTCGATGGTGATTGATATGTATATGAAAGAGAAAAAGAAAAAAAAAATATATATATATATACATATATCGAAATAATAATGAAAAATTTTTATTTTTAAAGAAAAAAGAAAATATATATATATATATATATGTACACACACACATAGATGTATTGATGCTTACCCGATTAAAGCGTTTCGCCTGAAATATATGTCCATTCACCCGGTACAGCTTCCTCCACCTACGTGCTCCGCGTCTGTATATGCTTCCTTTGGAAAATGAAACCAAATAATTGTCACAAAGGGCTGAAAGGAATTTCATGTGGGGGTGGTATTAGGGTGAAAGGATTTACGGTGATTGGAGTACCTGTGTGATATTCATTATGTATGTAATAACCACGCGCGCGAGCATCGATATATAGAAAATAAAAAGAAAATATAATGAGAGCGTGGCATGATGTCAACGTGATGATTGATTGATTGATTGTTGCGAAGACGATCAACATTACAACAACGACAATAACAATACGTAATAACAATGCAAAAGGCAACATAAAATATCATCGGCAAAGAAGATTGTGTGGACGATTTATAAAAATATATATGTAAGTGCGTATATGTATATATATATATATGTATATAATATATATACTTGTGCGTTTGCTACTCGTCTGATAATGTATAAATGAATAAACAAGTACGAAATGATTGATAATATAAAAAATAAATGGCTTTAAAGTAACAGGGACAATAATTCTTCCAAGTAATCTTTCCTTCTACGTTTCACACGTCTCTTTCGCGTGTTACATTTAAATATATATAAATATATATATATACGTGTGTATTTATGGAGATCAATTCTATCACACGTGTACACATAACATACATATATATCTATATATATATATATATATGTATATTATACATACGTAGAAATGTTTCTAACCGTGTTGTATAACTTGAAGAAAGAATCGGATTAGACTTAACTGCTCCATGCTTTCGTAATATTTAGTTTAGAAATCGCACGTGTTTAATATAGGAGTGTCTTTAATTCGCGAGGACGAAAACGCGATATAGTATGTGTAATCTTGGTGACAAAACACAAGAACGACTATGAGACACACGACGGAAAATTTGTAAACATCTCGTATATTTCGTCGTGGGGGCAACCGCGAAATTTTAAATATTCTACGTGCTTGAAAGTATCTTTCTCTCTCGTGGAATTACTTGGGGACATACATACGTACGTACGTACGTACATACATACATACATACATACAAACATACATACAAACGTACATACAAACGTACATACATACATAAATAGATAGATGCATACGTACGTACATACGTATGTATGTATGTATGTATGTATGTATATGATCGTGTAAGAAAAAAGAAATTAATCGATATGACGAACGATGATAACAATGATAATAATGACGACGATGACAACGGGGATGACTATGATGATTTGTCAGTCACGATTCGTTCGGATCGATTTACAAATTTTCCATCGATGGATATTGCCGAGTATACACACACAAAGTGTCCGGAGTCGATCCATTTTACCGTCGTTCGTCGACCAACTCGCTGGCTAGTATACGTATCAAGACACGATCGAAAGCAACACTACTATAAAACAACAACGAGCATCGATATAATAATACTATTATACTGGTGGCGTTAAATGCAACGTAACACTCACTGTCTTCTCCTTGACAAGGCATTCCTGGGGCGGGCGGCACATTTGGAAAAACTGAAACAGAAGATGCGGGGATATATCGTAAGTTATTTTCTTTTTCTTGTTTTTGTTTTCCTCTTTCTTTTTTCTTTATGTATGTGTGTGTGTGTGTGTGTGTGTGTGTGTGTATCGTTGCTTTTTTTTCTTTTCTTCCTTTTTTTTTTTTATTTTTTGTTTAATCATTTCGTATAAGTTTTACATACACATCCAGTATGTATGCAAGAAGAAGAAGAATTATTGTTGAACGAGTTGACAATTCGCGAAACACGGAAAGCATTAAACGTAAGTACAATAAAAGTAAGTGCAATTAAAACGTAAGTACAATAAAAGTAAGTGCAATTAAAACGTAAGTACAAATAAAAAATACTTACATACATACGCGTATTTTATATCTTGTATGTCTTTTTCATTTTTGTTTTTATTTTTATTTATTTATTTATTTATTTTTTTTCGTAATTAAGATATAACTTTTGTATGATTCAATAATCCCAAAGAAGATTCTTTAACGTCATTCATTCGCATTCTTCTTCGTACATGCACGTATATATATATATATATATATATATATTACATATACACAACGAACGTATTCATACTTGTTAAATATTCTCGAAACGAACGAAAGATAAAAGCGTAAATTGTCGAATAGAATATACGTATGCGTGTATGTGTGTGTGTACGTGTGTAATATGGTAAAGACAAGAAATTGGAAAACTTGATGATTGAGAGGGCACTCATTTCGATCCTTCGACTCTTGCGAGTTTCTTTTGACTCATATTTTATTCCATGCTTCGGATTTACTACACACACACACACACACATATATATATATATATATATATATATATATATATGTCTACCTTAGCTGGATATATCATACCATAATAATAAATATCAATAAAGTAAGGGTCTCCAAAGATTTAAGAGAGATAGAAAGACGAAGAGTAAGAATGGATAAAGAAGAATGATGAACGATCCAAGTTGGAGTTTTCGTATTATAACACGTGTGTAATACTAATCGTACGTCTGTATCTAACAAAAATATACGCGCGCACGCACACACACACACACACAGCACAGAACAGATCTTTTCCTAGTTTCGCTCGAATAGAGATTTTTCTTTATCGGTCGCAAACATTCGTAATTGCTTCACTGCATTCTCTTTTTTTCTTTCATTCCTCCCGAGCGTTCTGATTCAACGATCTGAAAAGCAATAATGTATTTCATAGAGAAACGCGATTTAATATATCGGACGACTAGTTTTTCACTTAACTTTGAATGAAAAGGCATTTTCCCAATCTCTCTCTCTCTCTCTCTCTCTCTCTCTCTCTCTCTCTCTCTCTCTTTTTCTCTTTGTTTTTCTCTTACATTCTAAACGATTAAAATAAATCAACGAAAGAATTCACCCCATAGATACATACGTACATACATACATACATATATAGATATATACACATACATACATGCATACATATATACATATATACATAAAACATATATACATATCACATATATATATTTATATATATATATATATATATATTTAAATTTATACACGTGTGTGTAGGAGGTACGATCGAGCTTACTTTGTTCCACGAATGCTCGTCTTTTATAAATCGTTTGTTTTTTATTCGTTAACGTCAGAGAGACAATTGCGAGAAAGAAAGAGAGGAGAGAGAGAGGGGGGGGGGGGAGAGAAAAAGAGATAGCGAAGAAAGAAGGTTAAGTGTCGTTGCGGAGCAAACTGGCTGGACTTATGGAGCTCCACGGGCACGGTCGATGGACGAATCAAGAATGCATGTATATTTATTAAGCTAGAATACACAACGGTTCTCACTGAGTTTAATAAAGCAACGAATATAGAACTCGCGTTAAGTCGATGACGTTGCTCTAACGAGGAGATCCCTAACGTGTCCATGCCTATGTTAAGAAAATTATCAACCGTTATAATAACTTCGAACTTCGTATAAGGGGACGTAGATATTTCATATTTCATGCTACATGTGTGTGCGTATGTACGTGTGTACGTGTGTTTACATATGGGTGTACGTGTATGTATGCAATTAGTTATACATTTCTTATACGTCCTAACTGCACTTCACTTTCTTCATCTCATCTCAACATATGTGCTAACATACATACATACGTACACTCAACATACATACATACATACATACATACATACATACATACATACATACAAACATACATACACACGTATGTACATTTTGTGTATATAATTGCACGCACGTTCATGGACATAATGTCAAATAATTAAATAAAATCTCGTAACGCGATCATTATCGTAGACTTTATATAAAAAAAAAAAAAAAAAAAATGAAAGGCGTATCTACTATAAATCCTATTCGTCTCTGTTATATCAGGGATATTTCGGATTTAATACGTTTGAAGAGAATTTTCGATAAATTGATTAAACGACGTGTATGTAAAAAATCCGTTTAGAAATAGAGAGATCATTTATCAGCTCCCTCCCCGTGTGTGTGTAGGAGGGGGGGTGTGGTGTGTGTTGAATCTAACCCACGTTTCGTTACACTTCAATATCCTCTATAACACCCTACCCCCCTATGACGATGGGTAACTATAGGACACGACCACTTTTCAAGGATCCTAAGATTTTCATGAATTTTATGCAGAAAGATAATTCAATATTTCAAAGTACATATAAAACAATATCATTGTCATATAAACGAAATTAAAGATTAATTAGAAATAAAAACTATATTGCGGATCTATCACTCTTTTTATTTTTACCTTGTCTCTCTCTCTCTCTCTCTCTCTCTCTCTCATACGTACAACACATCCTTCTTTATATTATTATATCTATACAATATATTCTCGTGATCGCAAAAATGTAACTTTCTCAATATTATTTTAATATTCACAAATTGCGTATTTTCGACGAACAAAAAATATGTACAGATGGAAAGGTGTGGTAAAAATAAAAGAGAGAGAAATAGAGAGAGAGAGTGAGAGAGAGAGAGAGAGAGAGAGAGAGAGAGAGAAAATACATACATTACATAAGAAATATATATAAGAAATATCGCAAGAGTTTGAAGTTCACGTGTACATTACCTTTGTCCAAAGTTTTTCCATCGTCTAATCGTACCAAGAATCTTTAGGGAATAAAATGTTATGTTAGATCGGGGTCGTTGTACGAGTAATAAAACTCGATACGCGTAAAGGAAAAAAAAAAAAAAAAGAAAAGAAAAGAAAAGAGAGGGGTTTCAGGGAAACCAGGGAAAAGCTAAAAAGGAAGAGAGGAGAGAGTATCTTATACTCTACGGTCGAAGATTTAACAAAGCGGACGCGTACTCCGCGAAGCGACACTATTCAAGCGCAGACAGACCTCTTCTCGGAGGCGGTGGTAGGTAGCCTCGAACTTTAAGCGAGCAAAACAAGAGAGAGAGAAAGAGAGAGAGAAAGGGAAAAGAAAAGAGACCGAAGGAAGAGAGAAGAAAGGGTCGTTTTTTGTCGACCGTTTACGTGTATATATGTTACGTTCGTGTATATAGTAAACGTAGACACAAAACTTTCTGCAAACACATAACGGAAAATAACAATGTTGCAAGCATAGGAATCTCTCTCTCTCTCTCTATCTCTATCTATCTATCTATCTCTCAAATCGTTGAAAAAAGTTAAGCTCGTTTACCAACTCGATACTATGTCTCTCTCTCTCTCTCTCTCTCCTTTTTTGTTTTGTTCCTTTCTCTCTCTCTCTCTCTCTCTCTCTCTCACTCTCTCTCACTCTCTCTCACTTTTTCTCTCTTCTACAATTACAAAAACCGACGAACTCGCGCTATCGCTGTAAAAAAAAAAAAAAAAAAAAAAAAAAAAGAAAGAGAAAAAAAAAAGAGTAATGGAATGTTAATGTATCATGTACGCGTACGTGAGTTCTATGAAAATTGTACTTGGAGAACACGAAAACCCCATAATTTCTCGATAGTACGTACGTGTAAGCGGTAAAAAAAAATGTGCCCCGCGTATTACGTGTACACACACATATACATATCAAACCCGTGTAAACTGTCCAAAGGTAAAATTCATTTGGTTAAAGTTAAGGCTATAAATCTTTTTGAAAAAGAGAAATTGCATTAGCTATTACCAAAGTTTCGGATCGTTTCGTGTTCGTGAACTTCGAGATTAAGAGAACACGGAAAAGAGAAATTTTTAACGAGTAGCGTTTTACAGTTCGGGTAGTGTGTGTGTGCGCGCGCGTGTGTGTGTGTGTGTGCTTTTAGTACTCGTTATAAAGTATCGTTATGTAGATACAAGTTATAATATTTTCCAACTATCAATATCTTTCAGGTATATATATATATATATATATATATATATATATATATATATACTTGGATAATAAATTTAATCCTTCGCGGGTTACCACCATAAATAACATTATCCCGACTTCTTTTCACAATATATTATGTTAATAATTATTTAAAAGGAAAATTGAAATTAGTCTTGACGTTAAGCATGATCGACGATCGACTACGGATCGAGTATTTTTAATTGCTAAAATTTTAACAACCCGGTTGTTTAGATACACTCGTAAATAATATATATATATATATATATATATATATATATATATATATATATATATATCGGTACATACATATATCACATA
>OU964967.1:6439691-6484691 GCA_918808275.2 Dolichovespula sylvestris
ACGACGACGACGACGACGACGAAGACGACCGTTGCAATGGAACACGAATAGAAGGAAGAAGAGAGACGGACGTATATAGTCGATACGTATAGACGGGAAAGGTGTGGTATATACACGCGTTGTGTAGTCGTGTATAGCTATCGGCCGCCTTCTTCCTTTTGCGTGCTCGAGAGAGTGCGGAAGCAGAGCAATTAAATCTTTATAAAGAACATCGCCGGGTGATGTATAAGTATGGTATTATCATTTGAAAAGATTACGTGAATACGTTGGTTAAGCTTTTCGAGCGTAATACAAGAATGAAAAAAAAAAACGAACGAGACAAAAGAGTAAAGAGAAAAAATTACGTATATATATATATATATATATATATATATATGTGTAAAGAAAGAAAAAAAATTCTATATCCTTCAATTAATTTATTCCAGGGTACGAAAAACGCGTCGATAATAAATATATAAATAAATGGATAAATAAAAATTAAGATTAAAGTTAAAATAAAAGAAAAAAAAAAAGAAGAAAGAAAGAAAGTACAAACGTTATAAGAAAAGAAGGAAAAATAGAAGGATGGTGGGGCTGGATTTGATAAGTTTCGTAATTAATTTGGTCAAAGCCAAAAAAAAAAAAAAAAACATGTACAAACGCGCTATTGTGTTTTATTGCACGAATGAAAGGGCAGTGCAAACAACGTGACACGATTCGAAAAAGCTTTTACGTTCTGTAAGTTCAAGAGATATGTACATAGGAATTAGGTAGATAGGTAGGTAGGTAGGTAGGTAGAAAGACAGGTAGGAAGGTTGCTTGGTTGCTTGGTTAGTAGGTAGGTAGATAGGTAGATAGATAGATAGAGGTATCGTAGACGGAGGTTAGAGAGAGAAGGACGTAACACGAAGTGCCGTTCAAACGACACTGTAAAGTTCCACTTTTCTTTATGATGCACAAGAAGAGAAGCGAGGAAACGCTAAAGCGCGTCTGAACGATTACGCGATCACCTACGTGATGGTACTACGTTGAACAACCTGTGGGAGATCGATCGAAGCGGAAATATTATACTTATTCGTCCGCACAAATGGAGAGAGAAAGAGAGAGAGAGAGAGAGAGAGAGAGAAAACAGGCTGCTTTAATCTTCACGGTAACCGCGGAAAAGATGGTGGAAGCTCTCTCTGTAGAACGAAGTTTTTCCTCCCCTATGCGCTCTAAAAACGTCACAAAACCTTTGAGAGTCAGCGTCAGTATGACTGTTCAACGAAAATGGACTCGCAAGACTTGTCGGGAATTTCAGTTCAAATATCGTATGCTGTCTAGACGTGACAATGGTTGAGAAAGATCACGAAATATATATATATATATATATATACACACACACACAACGCCCACTCCCACAAGGTTTATACATACACTTAAAATAGTCCGTTGTTGTGTATGTGTGTGTGTGTGTGTGTGTTTGTGTATGTGTAAAAATGTTGTTCATTTTAACCCTTTATAACGCACGATTCAATACTTCAAGAAATTTCGAAGGAAAATAATATTAAACTAGTCTCGTTAATATAAAAGATCATAACGTCCAGATCAGAATTAATGCAAAAATTACGTCACACGCATTTACAGAGACGAATATAACGATATAATTTGGTAGATCGCGAAAAAAAAATTTGTTCCTTCAACTGATAAATCATCGAAATGATATTTTCTAAAGCCTGCTGTTTTAAAGTGGTACGTCGATGAAGAGAGGAAAAAAAATACTGAGTAGACCACTCCGTTCGAATGAGAGAGACAGAAAGAGAGAAATAGAGAGAGAGAGAGAGAGAGAGAGAGAGAGAGAGAGAGAGAGAGAGAGAAGAAAAAACATGGAGTTTAACGAGCAAGCATTAGCTTCGCGATTGCTCGCATAAATTCGCGTCTCTTTGAGCGTGCCGCGAGGTGATAAACGAGCTTTGAGAATGGTCCTACGATGGCCTCTCGTAGGAAGCACCGGCGCATCAAAGACCAAAACCGAATTACTTTCTGACGACGTTGAAAGCATCGCCAACGTGATTAACTCTTAACGTTTCGTGCGTTAACGTTCAATTCGAATGACTCGTTCGCAGATGGCAAGAAAATTCCAATCTTCTCTCTCTCTCTCTCTCTCTCTCTCTCTCTCTCTCTCTCTCTCTCTCTCTTTAATTTTTTTTTTTTAACGTCAACCCAAAACGTCGGCTGGTTCATAAACCCTCGAAACACTTACCTTATCTTCAATTCTCATTAATATTCACCACCCCCCCCCCCCCTCCCCCTCGGTATATAAGTATTCATAATGTACAATGGATATTAAAAATTCCGTGGGTGTTCTTTTACAACACTCCAACCTTCCACAAGCATAATCTATAAGGTTTATATTTATATAACCTTGTGAACAAAAGTTTCATGCAAATCTATGGATTCTCTCCTTCGAAGATAAAATCATTCGAAAATTTTCGATTAGAACAATACAATCGTAACTCTATTGGCAATTCATTTGTAATCTATAGAATGCTGCAAATTTTTGAATCGAGATTATATTAAAAAAAAAGAAAAAAGAAAAAGAAAAAAAGAAAAGAAAAGAAACATGCCATTCGGTAAACGTATGAAGAAATAATAATAATATATATATATATATATATATATATATATATATATATATATATATAGATTAATTTCTCTCTCTTGTTTTCGCAATACGAATTAAAACGAATTAAAACAATAGAATACAATTTTCGTTTAATCGTATTCCCGACGATAGAGCGAGAAAAAGTAATAATTAAAATATAACGCGTGTCCAATCGTACGAAATCGATTGGTATCGCACGACAAAGAGCTAAAATAGAAGGAGAAAAGGCTGAGAGTAGTGTTGGTAGGTAGGTAGGTAGGTAGGTAGGTAGGTAGGTAGGTAGGTAGGTAGGTAGACAGGTTATCCCCCTGGATATAAAAAGGAGGGTGGTGGCGCCTCGGTGGTTGCGCAAAGTTGCATGTTTATAAAGGTTCGTCGTATTAGGTACACACTTAGGTTCGTTAGACTGGGACGACACCGCGAATAAAGGCAGCGTGTTCTCTCTGACGAGCATTATCAACGTGGAAAGAAACTTAGAAGAATTCCAAGCGAGGAAGGACTTGAGAGGTGTCCAATCGATAAATAACTTCGACGTAAAGTTGAATACGAGCACGACGAGAGAAGGGACAAGAGAGAGAGAGAGAGAAAGAGAGAGAGAGACAGAGAGACAGAGAGAGAGAAAGAGAAAGAGAAAGAGGATAAATAAAAATGAGAATGAGAATAAGAGTAAGAAGAAGGCGAGTCGTAGTAGAAAGACCTACCCCAGGTGATTTCGTTGAACCAAATGTGCGAGGATGCCGAGGTGTGTTCGTCCAGGAGAGGGGGTATAGGAGGCGCGGGTTCCGGCGGTGGATTAACAGCGCAGGGACCGTGCAATAGGCAGCCAGTGGTGCCGATACCACGGCCATTGCTAGCGTAGAGAATCTCAGGGCCAGCTGAGTCGACGTCCGAGTATTCCTCGGCCGTATCGTCTGCGAGTAATTTCATCCTTGAGGAGGAGCATGGTTGTGCCAGGATGTCGGCACCGGGACCGAGACCGAGACCGAGACCACCACCACCACCACCACCAGTGGCGGCGGCGGCAATGCCGTGTGGACTGGTGGCTACATGAGGTAGGGGCGGTGGCGAGCATTCGGTCGCTCGAGAACCGCCGCCGATACCACCACCGAGCGGTGTTTGCTCATAATCACCGGAGTCGCTACCAGGCGATGGCGGATAATTGCCAACTGGCGGTGGTTTGACGCCGTGTCGTTCCCTCGGTAACATTTGTATGCCGCTCGAGGAGGAAGAGGAAGGACCTTCGATCATCGGAGGACCACCGATTCGACGTCCAGCCGCGGCCGCAGCCGCGGCCGCCGCAGCGGCTGCCGTTGTTGCTGCGGTATAAGAGTAGAAGGAACCAGCCTGGATCATCGTGCCACGGGGTGGTTCCTCCGGTGCTAAGCCTCCGCTGCCAATAGGGGCAGAAGACTCGGCTTGCAACTGTTGAACCCCATAACCACCCTGTGACACTTCCTGGTATTGTTGTTGTTGTTGTGGTTGTTGTTGTTGTTGTTGTTGTTGTTGCTGTTGTTGATGCAACGTTTGATGTTGCTGTTGTTGTTGTTGTTGTTGCTGCTGCTGCTGTTGCTGCTGCTGTTGTTTGTCCTTTTCTCGACGCGGCGACCGACTTCGATCGCTGACGGAAGTCGCGCTCCAGTAGCCCCAAGCCATTTCGCACCGACTCCAGCCGTGCCGGCGCGTGACCTTCCTCTATCCTGCCTTGCCTCTTTCCGCTGGCAACGCCAAACTCCCTCTCTACCCTCTCTACCCTCTCTCTCTATCTCTCTTTCTCTCTCCTTCTCTGTCTTCCTTCCCCTCCCTTTTGATGCGTCTCGCACTTTCTCTCGCTCTTTTCCTTTCTCTTTATCTCTCTCTCTCTCTCTCTCTCTCTTTCTCTCTCTCTCTTTCACAGGAATTCGGATGAGCGTGCGACGAATCGCTGCCCCTCGATCGATGCACGTTTACCGCCTCTTTTGCGACCTCTCTCTTTCAACTTCCTCCTTCCTTCCAATCTTTAGACACCTACCGAACGCACGGGAATCAGTAGACTATGGGGGGAGGGGGGATTAAAACAAACGGGCGAGTCGTCGTCGACAGAAGAAAAACAATGATTATTCTCCGTTTCGTTCTACTACCCTCGCCTCTTTTCCTTCCTTCCTTCCTTCCTTCCTTCCTTCTTCCTTTTTAATTATTAAACGAATCCCTCGTGATACATAAAGACTCACGGTTACTCTTCTCGTCGTCACTCCTCTTCTCTTTCTGAACTCTTAACGGTGATGATAGCGAGCTTGCTGATCGGTCCGTACGAGGATATCGACTGCCACGGCAGGATGCGTTAACTGGCAGCGTCGCTCGGCGCGCGCTACCGACCGAAGCGAAACGCGCAAACTCGAGGACGCCGGTGGTGGGCGCTCCCTCGTTTCTCTCTCCTCCACTTCCACTACCCTCTCCAACTCTTCCTCCTTCTCCTCCTCCTCCTTCTCCTCCTTTTCCTCCTATATCTACACCCTCTTTAGGTTTAACGCGAACCGTCCTACCCCTTTGCCATTACTACTACCCCTTTGCTTCTTTCCCTACGCCGTTCTGCTAACAACGCTGGCCAACTTTGACGAGAAGGAAAGGAGAAACAGGACAACGAGCAAACGTAAGAAGAAGACGAACACAAAACCAGATGGAAAGTATATCTCTCTTTCTCTCTCTCTCTCTCTCTCTCTTTGTCTATGCACTATTCCTAGCTCCTTTCTTTTCCTCGACTATCAAGAAACACGCCTCTTGCGACTACGGGTGTGGAGCGAGAGAGGGTGAGAGAGAGGCTGACAGGATACCAAAGAATCTCTGCGCAGGATGCTGCGCTCCTAGGATACCTTCTACTCGCTCACCTACATCTTAACGGAAGATTCATGTTACAGGGATCAAAGCTGGCTGTATTATCGCAACTCTTAAATACTGTGCAAAACAATTCCAGCGTCTTAAATTATTCTTATAAAAGCGACCTATCGGTTTCTATATATTAATTCAGGTAAATTGATTTTTGGAAATTCTTTCTTTGCTAATAATTCGACACAAACACATTCTATTCGGAAGAATTATTTCCGGACTTTTCTAACTCGTTCATAAGGCCAATTAACGTGATATTTTTCGACAATTCAGGGACATCGAGTTTTGGTTACTCTATGTTAGTAACCGGTTTCTTTGATCCAAGTATAGAAGGTATCTTCTAATAAAAGTAGTGATCCAAATCATGATTGTTCGATATCTCCTTTGTCCTTTTAGACACGGTAAGACAATAGGGATAGTTATTAATACCTGGGTTTGGGACTAGGTTCGTTCGTTGAAACAACTGTAGTATTACGTATTCACGTATAGAATAGTACGTTAGAAGAATGGTTTTGAAAAGATGTTAACCCAATTACTGCTTTCAAAATTTGTTTGGTTTTTGAATATTTAATCCATAATATACTTTTGATTTATCCGACCCGCATGCTCGTAAACTTTCAAATCCAAGTCGATTAACGTCCTAACGTTATTATACATTTAAATATCTAATCTTTAATGGTAAAAGATGTTATTACCTTTCGCAATAATATAAGAAAAACGAGCTCTCTCTCTCAAATAATTCCCACGAACTCTGCTTTTACATTTCGACATGCTTGACTTTAAACGCCGTTTAAACACGCGTAAACATTGTTTAACGTTCTAATGCATTTCTCTTAGCGAAACACGCGTGACAACGAGGTGTTAGGTTCTCTAGTTAGACGATCCTACATTTACACGACACATCGAGCAACTGAGTAAAGTGTGCTGACCTGTACTAACACTAGACAAGAATGCATTCAAATACCATTTAAAACAAATATTCTATGCCGAGTTCTTTGAAAGATATAAGAAAAAGAAAAAAAATATCGACCTCAATGATCGGCTCGTCGAACGATCGAGATCGAGAAGAACTATCGTAATTGAACTTTTGCAAATTTGACGGTTTCGAGCTAACATGATAAAAAAAAAAAAAAAAAAAAAAAGAAGAAGAAGGAAACAGAACATTGTCAATTTATTTACCAAACGCTTCAGTAACATATGTACTTAGATACTCGGTTAGTTAGGTAATATACTTTCTTCGAAAGAAAAAGAGAAAGACAGAGAGAGAGAGAGAGAGAAAGAGAGAGAGAGAGAAAGAGAGAAACAGGAAATGTAGTTTCAAAAGAAAAATGGCAGTCGAACGTTCGTCGAGAATTACGGTAAAATAATTCGTAAGTATGAGTAATTTACTTTCTACCCTGATGAAATAAACGCGCGAAACCCATTAAAAGCAAGAGTACCTACCCACCTATATATTCCCTTTTAATAATGATATACATACATACATAGATATATGTGTATATATATACATATATATATATATATATATATATATATATATATACATATATATATATATATATATATATTCCCAGAACAGAAGGAGCGCCGAGGTTGCTTCGTGGCAAACTTCATTCGAGTATTCATTTCGCAGACGCGCGCGCGAGAGAGAGATAGAGAGAGATAAATCATATTATCGTTCTCATAAATATATATATATATACACACACACACATACCCGTTCGATTCGATTCGATTCTATACTATTCTATTCTATTCTATTCTATTCTATTCTATTCTATTCCATTCCATTCCATTCGTTTCGTTCGTTTCTATTTTTCTCTCATTTCGTTCGTATAAATTTGTCAATCGATGAGAAACAATGAAATAAAATCCGCGTGTCGTCTAAATCGCTGAAGAAATTTTAAGAGACAGAGATCTGATGATACTGACCGTGTATCGTTATTTCCGTGTCCTTTTCTAGTTCGTACAGTCGCAGCGCTTCGTCTAATTCTTCCTGCGACGCGATTCTGCAAGGATCCCCCTCGTCATCGACCCACTTCATGGTGAATTGTTGGTCCGGCCCTGAACCTGGCCCTGCGCCACCGAACCCGCATATCGCTCTCATCTCCTCCCGCAACGTATCCACCGAGATCCCGGCCGTCACGTATGTAATTTGGACCTCCCTGATATAAAATTGGGCTCTTATACGAGATGTCGGATAAAAAAAAAATATATATATATATTTCTTCTCTTTTCTTTCCTTTTTTTTTTTTCTAAAAATATCATCGTAAAAAATACGTCCACCGACGTAACCCCACCCCCGCATCCATTTTCATTTATCGTTCTAACCAATCGTCGAAATCTATTGTCCCTTTACCGACGAACACCCACCGCCGCCCCACCCCCTCACATCCCTCTTCATCCTCCCTAACCCTCCCTCTTTTTCTTCGTAATCACCGCTTAGATATTTTCTTTACAAAATCCCACGTAACATCCTCTCCGATTGGTTCCTTTCATTTCCGCGCGACTCACCTTTCAAACGTAACGATCTATACTACTAAGCCCTCTTCCCCCTCACCGAAAAAAAAGGACAAAACAAAGTAACGGATGAGCGATTCATCATCGAACACACGCGTCGTACACATACTCTTTCTATCGTTTAGTATGTTTAGTATGTCACGAAGAGATAAATGTACGTTCCTCTTTCGTTTCTCTAATATTAGCACGAGAGAAATATAGTGTTCGAACGAATAAATAAAAATTGAAAAAAAGAAATAATAATAATTAAAAGAAAAAAAGAAAGAAAGAAAGAACCTGATAATAATTTATCGCGAGAAATCGCATCTGAGATACGTTTTTCTCTTATAAAAAAAGAGTAGAGAGAGAGAGAGAGAGAGAGAGAGAGAGAGAGAGAGAGAGAGAGAGAGAGAGAGAGAGATCTCGAATGCAGCTCCTGCTGCATTTTCGAGTACGTATAAAAAAACAAGTATTTGGTTCTTTTATTTCCAACTGAAATCAACGTTTCAATGTGAGAACGAGCGAATTAACGTCAATGCACGTGACGGATATACACTGATCGATGAAAAAGCGCTTGTCGTGTTTTCTTTTTCTTTCTTTCTTTTTCTTTTTGTATTTTCTGTTTTACCAATAACCGTGCCAAAAAAAAAAAAAAAAAAAAAAAAAAAAAAAAACAAAAAAAAAAGAAACGACAATATCTCTCATACATACTCTCTTCCGTTAAGCGATAATACCCGCGCCACAGCCATGTGAGAGAGCAGCAAATCCAGGACGTGCCATTAGCGTTACATAGATTTGCCACGCTGCTGCTGTACAAGAGACTCGCGCGCTGAATCAACTTGGCAACGCCGAGTGGATAATTGTCATTGAACAACCATTACGACCAAGCATTAACGTTTGCAAAGCGAAAATGTACGATAACGAATGACACTCGTGAATCGAAATTAACTTCTCTTAAATTTTTAATCTATAAGGTTCGATGTATCATCCTCTTACGTCCCTTGCTCGTGCAACATCACGATTTTCGTTTTCATTCATTCCAAGACGAACGACTTTATATTTCAATGAATTATTCTGACATTGTATGAACTAAAAATGTATGAAGTAACAATGGGAAGGGTGGAATTTCAATATTTCAAAGAATATATGTATATATATATATATGTATATAAAGTTGTTTCAATATAATCGACAAGACGTCTTATGACCCTTTGAAAAAAAAAAAAATCATAAGAGAATTCTTTTCCATGAACAAGGATACGTTATTAACGGTGGCAATAAAAAAAGACCGTTCGTTGAAAAAGAGAGAAAAAAAAGGAAAAAGAAAAATAAAGTAAATTATACAGGACAGCAATATCGGGTATTGATAGCAATAAATGAAACCTAGCGCAAGCTAGATTTATTCTGTTACAGCATGTTATAATACAAAATTGCGCATTACCCATTATATATAACTTTGACGCGTATGTCCATCTCCGCAGGCATTCTTGCTTGCCCTTTAGGTTGTCCCTTACCTAAAAAGAAAAAAAGAGAAAGAAGTAAAATAGATACTCGGTAAATGTTCTATTTTAGACGATCGACTTAACGTCATTGTGCGATATATTCTGCCTAGCATAATAATATTACTGCTATCTAAATATTAGCTATCTAAGTATTAAGCACATTCCCAAACTATGTGTTTGCTCGTGAATAAATGAAAAAATATTGACTAACAAGGGACTCACCCTTAAAGACACGACCAAGTGTCATATTGAAAAAATAATATGAATTAAAAAAAGATACATCAGTTCTTCTTGTTTTATGTAAATATAACACAAATTGAGTGCTAGCTGTCATATTACTCTGTGCACTATCAGACAATCTGTTTGGAATCATGATCACATTGATATTATAACACTTTTTTTAATCCACAGTGTCAATCTGACATAATTAGTTCTCAAAATCTATTAAAAAAGCATGTCAATGTCAAAATCTAGCGCGTATGTAATTATGTAATAAACTCCATCGCATCTCCAACAACAGGTATCGTTTGCTCTTTAAGAACTTAGTATTATTGACATCTAATATTGAAACAAGAATTGATGATGGATCAGAAAGGGTAAAAAGAAGAAAAAAATATAAATAAAATAAAAGAAAAGAATAAGGAGAGAAACACTTCCAACGACTGTTTATCTGGTTTTATCCAGTCAAATCTCAAAATACAATCGCGCAATAAAGATAAAAGTTTGAAACGATAAAAAAAATAACTAAAACGATAAAAATAAAATGATCCTAAATCTAATTCCTATCGACGAATGAAATAACACAATGTATTATCGTAAAATATCACTATTAGAGACGCTGGAGATGAAACGGAAACAACGTAGGTAAACCGGGAACACAAGGGATAAAAATAGAAATTTTGAAAGCTAGTAAATATCCACGTTACGTTAGTCGGCAAACGGCGAACTGTCGGAGGAGGCGGTTGAAGCTGCTCACAGTTCCAGATCCTTGATAATTGTCCCCTCTTAATATCAATTAAACTTCGTTTATGCGCGTACGAGCTCAAGGAGGTGTGATTCACCCGTGACAATCCATGAAACGACTATGCAACACCGTTCTTTCCTATGTCAAGAGAGATATACATATACTTACCGTTTTCTCTTTTTCACAGGAACAATTATCGAGGAACACGAACACCACCGGGAGGGGGGGGCGATATAATATCTTAAAATTCTACCAATTAAATATACGTATACTCTAAATTAATAAAAAGCGTAAAAAAATCACGGGAAGAAAAAGGCACTTCGGACGAACGTAGTTCAAGGCACGACAATTCGACGAGACGCGTGGTCATTTGGTCCCAACAGCAGTATTGCCAAAGCCGCCATATTAAATTATGCTACGAATGGTAAAACTCGTCGTATTCACGCATAGCCGACCGCGTACCTTCTAGTTCTCCCTAATTATTAAATATTTTATTCGCCCCCCTTGAACGTTACTCTTCTCTACGATCTGCCATAGATAATAAATAACTTAGACGGATATAGAATATCATTTGCTTATGGCATAGTAAATGGAGGAAACAAAAGGACTCTGTATAAATAAAACATTTTTAGAGCCTTCGCAACAAAGAAGGGCATTGACATTTTTCTTACGCTTCACGAGACCTGCATTTTGCGTATATATATCGTTCAAAAAAAAAAAAAAAAAAAGAAAAAAAAAATAAAAGAAACTAAAACTTTCGGTTACTCCATACGAAACAGAAACAAAAAAGTATATGCATAATTAGAATATAAACAAGACGAAAAAAAAAGAAATAATTCGTTCCGATAGTAGTGACATCTAGTAATTTATTGACAAAATATTCTCTTAATATAAACGCCTTTTATTTATCTTATCTTATACGTTTTTGTTCCAAGATTAAACTCCTTCGCCCGGATAATTCTGATATTAAATGATATTAATCCGCGAATACGTATAATCTACCCTCGGAAATTCTGATATCGTAGTAACATAATATCTAAGAGTTCACTTAATATTCTTCTTATAGAAGGGATTCAATGGATAGGACATTGACGATTCGCATACTCGTTCGAAGTCTTCGTAGTACGAGAAAATTCCGTCGAGGCAGATCGAACGTTCTATCCTTCCACAACTTTTCCATCATCTAAAAATGGTGAGAACACTCTGTTTCATATATCGTTTGGGAGTTTTAGGTGTTCAAGATTCTCATAAGCACTAGGGAAATAGAACGTTTTACAACCCTCCTCCATTTCAGGTAGAATCGTTGAAAATAGATCGACCAAAAATGGGGGAAATTTTTATTTAATTGTTGCATTGCCAATTATAAATAAGCTTAAAAAAGAATCATTTTTATAGGATAGATTGTTTTTTTTTGTTCTTTTTTTACCAAAATTTCTCCGCTTTATTACGTACCCTTTTATTCTGGGACATGACAATGATTTATTGACAACCCTGACCCAACGTCATCAATTAAGATATTAGATAAAATCAATTGTCCACATTTGACACACTTTTTTTTTTAGCACAATAAAATTATAGAATTATAGAATCTCGTAAAAGAGTTCGCATGTATTGAATTTTGCTTTCTTTCTTTTCTTTTCTTTTATCTTTTTTCTTTTTAAGCCTAACGGGAATATTGTATTATTACGAAGATAAATTTGAATTGGAACGATTTTACGATGTAAAGGAAACTCGATGGGGTATCTTGGGGAAATATTTTTTTCCCAATCACATTTGAATTCAGATTCCTTACGTAAATTTTACGATCGAGAACATATAATTAGAAGTAAAAAGAAAGAAGGGAAAAAAAAGCAAAAATAGAATGTACGGTTGAATAGATTAATAATGTAAAAAAAAAAAGAAAGAAAAAGATAAGAAAAAAAGTGCAAAACGACGGAGGGTTTTTGAATTGAGCGCCATCTGATATTATGGCCCTCGGACTACTCCCATTCTCAAAGCAGTACATCGACATGAACCTCTCCGTAGTTTGTTTGCGTTCATCGGCTGTATGTATGAATTTCGTAGTGTTCGCAGGTTACAATAAAGCAGATAATTTTTCAATTAAAGTTGACTTAAGATTGGAATCGTAGTGTAGTGTGCGAAAACGATTAATCGCCGGATACGGAATCCATAACTGTTTAATGGATCCGACTATCGGTTGGTATCAACCGGAGCAGTTCGGCCCTGCTAAGGACTTATGGTTACACATTTGGGAAGCTGAGAAAGGTCTCGATATCTTAACCCTGAAGAACGATTCGTCGTCGAATGTGATGGGCGTTAAAATGCAACAGGATTTTATAGCTTTCGACTCGGTTAATAATCGTACGGGAGATCGTGGTCAGCAAAATACTTGCAATAGTTATTATAACCCATCACGTAGGAAAGGTGATAATCGTGCTAGTACCTACGGCATGAACTACAATTATGATGCCTTGGTCGGAGAATACGGTGGATGCCCGTGGCGTGTGCCTAATAAACATTATTCTAAAGGAGTTATTGGGTGAGCACTCCATCACCTAAGCCTTCTAACCCTTATTCATTATATTATTTCTACGATATTCATATACGGGTATATAAGCTTTGTCCATATGGGTATTATAAGGTTAGGTACATTGCCATTCTACTTTGCTCGATAAAAATTTCAAAATTTTTCCAACTTGCTCGAAAAAAAATCACGATACGAATGGAGAGGTACGACGAACGATCGATCGATTTCCTACTTCGAGAACAAATGCTATACTTTACTGTTCATTTATTGGAATAAAAAGGAATTAGCTAGTAATAAGTTGTAGACCATGCTGCTGTGCCTCTTGTAGGATATATAGTTACATAATAGAATATTTATGGAATCTGGAATTAATGATTAATCAAAATATTTCTTTAGTGACCATAGACTTGTCTTAAGTTTAATATTCTTTTCTTTTCTTTTCTTTTTTTTTTTTTTCTTTCTTTACCCATGATTATTCATTACAGCTACATTTTTGACATGATCATTTATTCAACCAGAAAATTTTTACTAAATTATTTTTTACAAAAATTTTCTTATACAATTTTTTATGCTCTTATAAAATGGAAAAGTGATATATGTATAACACTGATATTTCAATATCTAACATTTGTATCTGTACATTAACAGGTAATGATGATAAGTCAAAAATTAATATATAATATATAATTTGAAATATGAATATATATATATATATAAATAAAAAGAATATTGCATGTTATATTATATATGAATATTCAAAGACATTACATTCATAAAAGGGTAATGTGCTTTGAATTTTTTTTATAATGATAGTAAGACATAAAAACAGATATATTATTGATATTGTATCAAACATATCATTTACATGATAAAATAGTTAGAAACAATAATATATCAGCAAAGACAATGTATTTTACTTTAGCATTCCATAAAACATGCAAATAATATTTTCTTACTCAGGTTACACGAAGAAATAGAAGATTTCTTTTCATATATGTGTCCATCCAATGAAGAACATAGTTTAAGAATGCGAGTGGTTAAACGTATAGAACAAGTAATATATGATCTTTGGCCAGATTCGAAAGTTGAAGTATTTGGAAGTTTTCGTACAGGTCTATATTTACCCACTAGGTATGTATTATAATAGAATTTTTATAATTGATCCCCTTTGATCTATTAATTATGAAAATATAAAATCTCTATATTTTTTTTGCATCCATCGTTTGAATTGAAATATACATAAACACATATTGAATACCATTGTATGTGTTCTTTCTTCTTTCTGATGTATTGGCAATAATCATAATTTGTTTAAAAACAATAATTTTTACAGTGACATAGATTTAGTTGTAATTGGAATGTGGACAAATCTTCCATTACGTACATTGGAACGCGCTTTATTAGATCAAAATATTGCTGAACCATCCTCTTTAAAAGTTTTGGATAAGGCCAGTGTTCCAATTGTCAAACTTACCGATAAAGAAACAGAAATTAAAGTAGACATTAGTTTTAACATGAATAATGGTGTAAAATCAGCAGAATTGATAAACTCTTTTAAAAGACGGTTTCCTGTACTAGAAAAGCTTGTTATGGTACTGAAACAATTTTTATTACAAAGAGATCTTAATGAAGTATTTACTGGTGGCATTTCTTCATACAGTTTAATACTTATGACCATCAGTTTTCTGCAAGTAAGTTTTTACAAACTAAGTAACTCTTTATTGATTATAACATCAGTTTTAAATAAATTCAAATTGTCTGATTATTCATTACTTGTACATAATTCATTACTTGTGTAATGAATTTAAGGGAATGTATAATGAAGAATGTATACTATGAAAAAATGAATACTTTTTTAGTTGCATCCTAGACAAAATGCTTATTGTTCAAATGCTAATCTGGGAGTATTGTTGATTGAATTTTTGGAACTCTATGGTAGGAAATTCAATTATGTAAAAACAGGCATTCGAGTAAAAGATGGTGGTACTTACATATCTAAAGAAGAGGTAATGTATATTGATGATGTTTCTACTCCAATAGCAATACTACATATTAATAAAAAGTAGTATATTATACCAGCAGAAATTAAATCTCAAATAACTAATTGTTAACAAATATTTTTGCCTATTGATTATTTACATATTATAATATACCTTATGAAATTACCTTTTTGGGAATATTTTCGAATGTTTAATAAATTATAGGTTCAACGAGACATGATAGATGGACATCGACCTTCTTTGTTATGCATAGAAGATCCACTTACACCTGGTAATGATATAGGCCGTAGTAGTTATGGTGCTCTGTATGTAAAAGATGCATTCGATTGGGCATATTATGTTCTTTCTCAGGCAGTCAGTCCTTTAAATATTCTAGTTAATGATGCAAATAAAGTAAGGTAAGGTTGAATTAGATTGTAATAGAGGTTATATATAACTCCATTACATTTACCTTGTCTGTGAAAAATTAAAAATTTTTATATAATTTTTTTAAACTAAATTATATTTATTGTACATATAGTATATTGGGAAGAATAATTCGCGTGACAGATGAGGTAATAGAGTATCGTAGATGGATTAAAGAAACATTCCCAGTACCACTGAGTGAGGTGGACTCTCTGTCTAGCTCAACTGGATCTGATGCATCCACTCTCTCAGCACCGGCTAGTGACACGGTAAATTTGTTAATTTATTGTAAAAAGTAATATTTCCCCTATATCACATAAAGTATAATGATAAGTTCACGATTAACATATAACAAGGTTTTGTTATTTATTTTGAAGGATTCAGAATGTAGTCGTGGAAATTCACCAAATACAGGTGGAAAAGGAGAAGAAAATGTTAAAGAGCGGCATGTATTTAACAATCAACAACCTCATCATCATTCTCAATGGAGGAAGCCTTTTAAAACAACTTCTCACTGTATGTGAACTCATCTGTAAAAAAAAAAAAAAAAAAAATAATGATACATCCACTTTATACAATTATTCGTTATATAAAAATATTATTTTTCACAGTAAATCATCAGCACAGTTCTAGAGGAAATTATCGTGGAATAAATAATAATATAGGTGGACAAAATAAAATAAAGCATAATCTTCACAGTAATGGTAGCCATAACAATAGCACTAGTCACAGTCCAAATTCAAGACCACACACATTGAAGAGAAAGAAACAATGCGTAACACACACGCAGCGTGGTCCTGGAGATTGTGTACGGTGATGAATTGTGCAAAGTAATTTTGAACAATGTTAAAATATCACTTAAGACACGAGTTTAATATTATGATCGTGTGATAAAGCGACAGCAAATCATTTTTGTCACATATTAACTAAATCATTCTGTCGCGACATCATCCTTGTAAGTTTTCTCCATTCAGTCTGCAGAAGGGGTTAATATTTACAATTAAGCATTTGCAATTCGAATACGATATTATTCTTGACAGTACAAAAGATACCCCTGAAGTAGCTATATTTTTCATTTTCCAAGAATATATTTCACTCTGTACGAGAGCTTGTGTACCAAAGACGCGCGTACAGAATTGTAATATAATTCAAATTAGGCTAGGTTAAATTTTGTTTGCATTAATGCACATATTGCACATAAAGTAAGGAAAAAAATATGTAACAATATTTTGTTAAATATTGTTTTTAGCATTACACACTTATTGCCACCTTTGAATAGCAATTGTGTTCATACCCAGATAAAAACTCATTGTAATACATTTATATATAATACGATTGATATTTCTGAGTATTAGTTGCGGTACATTTTTCTTAAAAATTTCACAAAACTGTAAAACTTGCTCTTGTAGTTATGATAAAGACTTAGTTTTCTATATGAAACTATATTCTTATAATAAGAGGGTGAGAGAAAAAAAAATGGTGATATTGGGACTTACCTAATGTAAATATTGTAATATACATAATCAAACATAGAAAAATAAGTCTAACAGTTATCTACTAAACTTTTTTATTTTGTATGTACCTAAAAAATAGTGTTTGTTACAGTAATATTATCACAGTAATATTTAATATGCATGTGAGAGCCACATTCATGAAAAAAAGAACTTCTTTTTGTAAAATAATTCTGATAATAATAATTTAGTATATTTTTTGGATTTTATTGAAATCATAGGTTCGTAAATGGGTAAAAAAAAAAAAATTTTTATCAAAATAATGAAAAAAAATGTGCATAACTATTATAGCAATCTGCTTTCAATTTTTGTAGTATTTTCTTGAAAACGCAATTTTTGCAGATGTATTTATTTTGTATACAGCTTGTCTGATTTCTTAACAATGTTTGATATCTTTTATATCCCCCCAACAATATTGTATTACTCTTCAATAAAAAGACGGTATATGTCAGCACCACACAAAAACAGATCAATCAGTTATATATGACACTGCATTTTGTGAAAAATTCTATACGATATTATCTTCTGACAATATGCGAAAAGGCCTTGATTTAATTTTAAAATGATTATGCTTGAGAATTGCTCTGTATTTATTTTAATACTGACAATGACATTCCAGTATTCAATAAGTTCTGATCATTTAAAAAATTTATAAATTGTCCATTTTACAGCATACAATTAGATGCTAAAATATTAGAAATAAATTACTTTTTTATATAAAAAGTTTTTGTATTCACACAAAATCTTATCTCATAGTCATTTATGTTCATAAAAGTTGAATACTCGGTAATATTAAAGTTTGTTTTTCTTTTTAAATATATACTGTTTATTCAGTATTTTATTATCATTTAATTACATACATGAATAAATTATGTTGTACGCTGTGAATGAATTTAATTAAAATATTAATTGTTTATTAAAAATGTTTTAACTTAAATACTTTTTACTAAATTTCTTAACCATGTAATTCTTCTTTCAAAATCTTTTAGAATTTATTGTCTATTGAAACTATTAGAGAATAAATTAGAAAAGAGCAATATTTCAAATACAATAATGTCTTTATTATTGTTTATTTATCTGCAGATTTAAATTAGTATCATAAAAAACATATTTGTATATATATATATATATATATTTTTTTTAATTCTAATTAATATAGAGGCAGAAACTATGATTTTGAAGTATTTATTTGAACTTCCTAAGACAATTTGTACATGGAACGTTCATAATAAGATACTGTACAATTATATTTTCATCTACTTGTCCTAGGTATAATATACATATTACTTATTATATTTTGAAGCAAGTCCTGTTATAGGATTCATGTCAAGTTTTATCATACGGTCTAACATAGCAAGCTGATTCTCCTCATCGAATGAAGGTGGTAGAGGTGGGAGCACTGAAATAAAAGATGAATATTTATCTTGACCAGAATACACACACACACACACACACACATATACAGTCACTATTATTAATAATATAAGTATATTAAGAATATGTGTAAAGTATATATATATATATATATATATAAAATTTTACCGTATAGTTTATAGAACATATAATACCAAACAGCGATACATGAAATTACTAATCCATATCCTAGACAAAGTTTCCACTCTCCTGTAGGTGCATCTATTTCTGCAAATGTAGAGCAAAAACTGGCACGATATAATGCCTTTTTTTCCTCTATTGAAAGTTTTTTCCAGTCTCCTTTTTCTTTTTCTCTTAAAGCCTATACGAATAATATGAATATATAAAACATTAGATAAAGTATTTATGTTTCTTTTTCTTAAGTTATTTTACTTAAAAAAACATAAATACCAGTACATCTGGAGTATTAGCTTTAAAACGAATTGCAGGCATTGGAAAATCTGTGCGATCTATGTACGAAGCTGTATTATTAAATCCAGAACCGACGATATCTCTGTTACCAATAGTACTTAAAATATAACTTGACTTCCTCACAATATTCTTGCTTCCTTGTTGCAAGCAAGTTAGAACAACACGGCTGTTCATTAGGTTATTCATCTTGTGCTATAACATCATTGAAGACATACAAATTAATGTATACAAATTAATAGAACCCTTATTATATATTCCTACTATCATGTGCTCTTCGCTGTAATAAAAATTGTCTATAATGATTTTAATAAAAAAAGTAAAATATGCTACAAATAAAATCATTGTATAAGCGATTTAAATAATGTATGTAATCTTCAATAAAGATTAGTTAACTATTAAATATTTTTTGTTGAAAAAGTACAAGCTTAAATGTCAAAAAAAGAAAAAAATAGAACGTACAGACATATGTATATGCAATTTTGTTAAAAGGACGTACTACGGATCGATCGTCGAAACAAAAAGTTTATAATTTAAAAAAATTTCCAAACTACAGTATATTTCTCTTGCTGCGAGTTTTTCGTACTTCCTTACAATATCAAATGGATATCTGATAAATTTCGAAAATAAGTAAAATCTTATATGAATATATATGTAGGAAGTTATCTAACATCTAAATGTTAAAGTGAAAAGGACATATAGAATACTTAAGAACTCTTAATTAATTAAAATCTCTCCTAGACATAAATTTAATGTCATTTAGAAAAAAACATCAGAATCTTTAAAATGATATTAAAAATCAACGACTTACAAGCAAGACTTTACCCAAGAAAACCAAAAATGTCTGTCGATAAGACGATTAGATCATACCTTCGCTATACTATCTTGAAATGTAACCAGAAGTTTACAAGTTCAATAGATATCCCGATAACAGTCGGGAATAACGCTCTATAGATACCTTTAAGGCTGTTCACCACCTACCGCTCGTAGCGTGTACGACTTCAGCGACAAATGTGGACAATATATAAACTATAAGGTCAATAGAGAAACACTATTCTCGCTGTGCGCCTATTTTATCGATGGATAAGTTATATAGTTATACTTGGTTATACTCCTTACACGCATAACCTAACAATCGAGTTAGTGGGTGAGAGAAAATTTTTGTATATAATAAATATAGTAATACATCGGACAAGCTACGTAATGTTTAGACGAATGTGCATTATTGTTTAACCAATAGTATATTGTACTTTGTGTACATTATATATCTTTTAAATAATTATGAAATTACCAAAAGTGTATTTGTAATTGCTTAATCTTACACGTTTGGAAAGAAAAGATTTCGATGTTTCCTTGTCGGGATACGAAGAAGACTGGTGAATCGATAAATGTCGAAGTCGGTCGAATATTTGTTTTTGTTGACATTAAACGTGTACGTATATACGTCGCTTAAATAATTTTGAAATTTATTTCCAAGATCTATTAGCATTAACGAATGAGAACATACTTGCTAAATTTCTATTGGTCGTAGGATTCTATGTTCATTTTTATTTGAGAATTAATCGATAGGGCTATCGAATTATACTTTCTTGAATATAACAATGTATTCGAAGATGATAAGGAAATAAAATTTATAGGATTTGTAAATATTACGTGTGTATTGTGTACCAAGAAAATATCGAGAAAAATGATGCGTCGTTTATAATATAATATAAATATAGATTGTCCAGAAATTTAGTTAGTTATGTGAAGTATAGGTAGCGCAATAATAGATCGATGCGATACATTAAACTTTCTTCAGCGCATTTGTTTGTAATCTTTGGTTAATATTTGTTTAGCTTTGTGCATGTGCAAATTTAAGACGTTAGTCAGGTTTAGTCATATAACAGAAGAAGAAAACATGGAAAGATATTCGGAGAGACGTTCGGAAAGATATTCGGAAAGACGTTCAGAAAGACGTTCAGAGAGACGTTCAGAGAGACATTCGGAAAGACGTTCAGAGAGACATTCGGAAAGATACTCGGACAGACGCCCGGATAAACGTTCGGATAAATATTCGGACAAGCATTCGGATAAACATTCAGAGAAACGATCAGAAAAACATTCTGAGAAAAGACATACAACAGACACAATGACGAACAATCGGAAAAGAACTGTTGATCTCCTGACAGCAAAAACAGGAGGAGCTTACATACCACCTGCCAAACTACGTATGATGCAGGCAAATATTACAGATAAGTCTGGTGCTGCTTATCAACGTATTGCTTGGGAGGCACTTAAAAAATCTATTCATGGATGCATTAACAAAGTTAATGTTAGCAACATTGGTCTTATAACAAGAGAGCTTTTAAGGGAAAACATTGTAAGAGGAAGAGGTTTATTAGCTCGTTCTATTATACAAGCCCAAGCTGCTTCTCCAACTTTTACTCCAGTCTATGCGGCGTTAACAGCTATTATTAATTCCAAGTTTCCTAATATTGGAGAACTTGTACTCAAACGTCTTATTATACAGTTTAAACGTGGTTTTCGTAGAAATGACAAACCTCTCTGTATATCATCTGGAACATTTGTTGCGCATCTTTTAAATCAACGCGTGGCACATGAAATTTTACCTTTAGAAATTCTGACATTACTTGTAGAGACACCTACAGATGATTCCGTAGAAGTTGCGATAGCATTCTTAAAGGAATGCGGAATGAAATTAACGGAAGTATCTAGAAAAGGTATTGAAGCCATTTTTGAAATGTTGAGAAATATATTACACGAGGGGCAATTAGATAAACGTGTACAATATATGATTGAAGTCATGTTCCAAATTCGAAAAGATGGTTTTAAGGATCATCCAGCAGTTCCCCAGGAACTAGATCTTGTTGAAGAGGAAAATCAATTCACGCATCTTATACAGTTAGATGAAGCAATAGATTCACAAGACATTTTAAATGTTTTTAAGTTTGATAGTGATTATGTGGCTAACGAAGAAAAATATAAACAATTAAGCAAGGAAATTCTTGGTTCGGATGATAGCGACTCTGAAGCTGGTGAGGATGATGAAGAAAGTTCAGACGAAGATAGCAATACAGAGACTGCAGAGGAGAAAGATGGTGTTATTGTAGATAATACAGAAACTAATTTAACTGCTCTCAGGAGGACTATTTATTTAACTATACATTCTTCGCTTGATTTTGAAGAATGTGCTCATAAATTAATGAAAATGCAGTTAAAACCAGGACAAGAAATTGAGCTTTGTCATATGTTTTTAGATTGTTGTGCAGAAATGCGCACATATGAGAAATTTTTTGGACTTTTAGCAGGACGATTCTGTGCTATTAACAAAATTTATGTGACACCGTTTGAACAAATTTTTCAAGACTCTTATCACACGATACATCGATTAGATACTAATAAGTTAAGAAATGTATCAAAATTCTTTGCTCATTTATTATTTACCGATTCCATATCATGGGAAGTATTGTCTTGCATAAAATTAAATGAAGAAGATACTACAAGTTCCAATAGAATATTTATCAAAATATTATTCCAAGAACTCTCTGAATATATGGGTCTTTCGAAACTTAATCAAAGGGTTAAAGATGTAACATTGCAAGAAGCTTTCAGCGGATTATTTCCTAGGGACAATCCAAAAAATACACGTTTTGCTATTAATTTTTTCACGTCTATTGGTTTAGGAGGTCTAACAGACGACTTAAGAGAACATCTTAAATCGTGATTATAAGTTTTCAACCTATACATAATGATTTCATGTAATATAGCCTAACCTATAAGATAAAGATAAAATTGTAATATAAATTAATAAATATTTTTATGTATGTGTGTATATATATAAATATATATACATATATTTATATAAAAAGAATGTTTGAATATTTGAATCTATGACTTCGGATTTAAAAATAAGTTATAAGATTTTATGAATAAAGTTTGCGATCGAATAAAATAGGTTTGCCGAAAGATTGTATCTGTTTGTAATAAAATAGTTATTATTATTATTTCTCGGTAAAAACAATCCTAAATTAGAATAATCTTAACAATTACTTCTACTTCCCTCAATTAGAGTGTAACTATATCATGCGTAAATAATTTAATGTAATGACAAGTGATAACGATAAAATTTTATTGCACGTACAAGGTTATTTGCCAAATTTGTAAAAGTACGACTTTGACATAATGCATATATAACACAATGCGTATTTAAGCAAGAACATTTTTCAAATAATATTAATTGCAGATAATACTATCAACTGTTTTTTTATAAAACGTCAAAGTATATTTCATTACTTAACTACATAGTTTCATCGAACCGGTATTTACATATTTTTTTATATTCAATAATTTATTAACATTAATATATATATATATATATATATATATATATATATATATATATATGTAAGATTAAATTATTTTCATATATACAAATTGCTTTTACAAGTTATTTAATATTTTTTAAAATAGGCAGTGAAGAATGAAGTCTTTGAAAATTGTAATGTTACGAAATACGGGTAGAAAATTTATTTCTCGTAATAAGTACGTATATAATGGTTATGCTAAATTAAGAATAGAATAAATTTGTGATTAACAAATAATAGCACTATGAAATTTAGTTTTCTTGCAAATAATGATCTATTCAATTAAAATGCTTTAATATTTATTTTAATAACAAATATTTTTTTAGTTCATCAGAAACATCTAAATATGTAACAAACAGTGTAAGACCCATTGAATCTACTGTAGATTCTAAAGAAGTAGAATTTTTTGGAAAATACAGCAATAAATGGTGGGATCCCAATGGTCAATTAGCTCCTCTTCACAATATGAATCATATTAGAGTACAGTTTGTACGAGATGGCTTAGCTAACACAGGCATTATTAAAGATGATACAAATTTACCTTTAAAAGGAACAAAGATTGTGGATATTGGATGTGGTGGAGGAATATTCTCTGAACCATTAGCTAGAATAGGAGCAGAAGTAATTGGAATAGATAATTCATTGGAATTGATAGATGTTGCAAAGGAACATGCCTCATTAGATGCCAGTTTATCGGGAAGATTAAATTATCTTCAAAGTACTATTGAAGAATTTCAAAAAGATAACATAGAGAAATATGATGCAGTGGTAGCTTCTGAAATTTTGGAACATGTATCTGATCAACGATTATTTCTTAAAGTAAGTACTTAAAATGTAAAATGAATTAAGCATCATAAAACAAAGCTTCTTTATACTTTTTGGCTTTTAACTATAAATTATTAGTCTTGCTCATCAATTATAAAACCTGGAGGGTCACTGTTCATTACTACCATAAATAAAACTTTACTATCTTGGTTGGGTGCAATTATTGCAGCAGAGTATATATTGAAGTTGTTACCAACTGGAACACATGAATGGAACAAATTTATTTCACCAGAGGAAGTTCAACGTTTTTTAGAAACTTGTAAGATAGTGTATAAATTGATAAGATTTTTATTTATTTACCAATTCTTGATTGCATTATTCTGATTAAATATTTTTATGTAACCATCAGGTGGTTTAAAGACAAAACTAATTCATGGGATAATTTTTAATCCAATAACATATAAATGGTCTTGGTCGTCAAACACTTCAATAAATTATGCGCTTCAAGCAATCAAACAATAATCAAAATTGCTCATATAAGAATATTTATTTGTTATGATTTATAATATGTAATTAACAACAACAAAAATTTACTTTTTGAATATAATATAGATGTCTGTATGTATTTATATATCAATTTACATTTATATGTAATCAAATATATCTATGAAATGTCTTCAGGATATACAACACCAATTTGTTTTCTGAGTTCATCTTCTAATTTTGCAATTAATATAGATGTATTATGAGACATTTTTGGGTGTTCTATCATACCTATAAAAATAGTTATACTTATCAAATTAAAAAAATTTTATATTGAGAGTTTATGATAAAATGATAGAATACCTTTCTGAAGGCAAGTACGAACTGCAGCAGCTTGATAAGACAATCCTGCACTATTTATGAAATTCATTTTGTGCTTGACTTCTGGTAAGGAAACGTGCACAGTACCACTTGGCAAATATACTTTAGGTGGACACCAAAAATTTGGTACACGTATCATTCCTTTCTTTCCAATGATATAAGCCTCATTAGGCAAAGTTACTAAACTGTGTGTTAGAATAGTGGCAGTGCGATTGTCCTTATATAAAAGAGTTGTAGAAGTTGATATATCCACTCCTTCTTCATTTAAGAATCCAGTAGCTTTAATTGTGTGAGGCATTTCATTATCAAAAACCATGCAAACAAATTGCAAACAATATACACCTAGATCCAATATAGTACCACCGCCTAAGCTTTTCATACTAAAATTATCACACAGAATATGTAAGATATACGTAGATTATATAATATCTTTTTAGATTATTATAATTATTTAATATAATTACTTAAACAATAAATAAATATAAAGGGATATTATTAAAATGATAAAAAAAGTATATCTATTTACATACTTGAGTCTTTCAACATTTTCCAAATTAAATCCAAACGGAACGATAACTTGAAGGATTTCTCCTATATTGCCAGATGAAATTTCCTTTTGAATAGCATCATAAACGGGGAAAAAACGACTCCATACTGCTTCCATGAGGAATAGATTTTTACTTTTTGCAAATTCTATTAATTCTGTTGTTTGCTTCAAATTCATTGTTAATGGTTTTTCGCAAAGTACATGTTTCCCATGCTCTAGCATTAACTTTGCTGTTTCAAAGTGTTGAGGATTCAATGTTCCAATATATACAACCTCTGATAAATATTACAATTATAAAAATTATTTAATATTCTTTATATGAATATTCTTGAAAATATCAAAAATATATAACTATATACCAATATCTTTATTTTTTGCTAATGCCGCATAACTATCATAAGCATTTTTAATATCATGAAGTGTCGCGAAAGCTTGTGCTCTTGACAAATTTCTTGCTGCAACACCAATTACTTCATGTTCTTCTTTAGGTAGTGTTGCTAAAGCTGTTACAAAGTCATGTGAAATTTTTCCAGCACTAGCTATACCCCAACGCGTAGCCATCTAATTAGGAATATAAACCTTTAGATATATACGTAATTGCTTCTAATATTAACTTTGCAAATCTGAATTATATATAAACATTAATTATTTATCTTCGATAAAAATTTGTATATTTTATATAAAAGATATTTTTGATATAATTGTTTTGTAATGAAATTATGTTATAAGTAGTTTTAACAATTGATCGATTACTTACTTTGCAAAAATTATATTAATTTCTTATATTTTTCTGAACTGTCACGTTTCGCAGATAATTATTATATGAACGAATATATTTTATATATCTGTTATATAAGGAAATATGTACTGATTAGAGCTATATATACGTGTATATTGTACACATGATAACTATATAAAAAAAAAAAAATTACAAAAAAATGTAATCTTCAGTCATTTATTTACAATATTATAAGAATATTATAATTTAAATATTAAATTATTAAAATATATTATAATCGTCGGTAAATGATAACATACTTGTTCATACTATTTGTATGAATTTAATAAAATAGTATAATTTCTATATTCGTACATACGTATAAATAAAAACAGAATAAATCTTGCTATGAATAAAGCTTTAATTTATTATGTAATAATAAATTAATTATTGACAATATTGCATTAAACAAACCGATATAGTATTAATATGGTATGTGATAAAAAAGCAAAAGAGTTTAAATGTTAATAGATGCTTAAGTTTCGAAATATAAGTATTAATTTATTTTACTGACAATTATACATATATCATATATATATGCCATATGTCATTCAATAAAGATTTGAAGTCGCGCCATTTTGTGTGTTGTATTATATACTGCGTGTGTAAATGTAGTGACTAAATAATTCGAAAAAAATTATTCGTCAATTATTAGAAAAATATTACCGCTATATATATGTATTATTATTATTATTATTATTATTATTATTATTATTATTATTATTATTATTATTATTATTATTATTATTATTATTATTATTATTAATATTAATAAACTGATAATTCGAATTAATTTTTTCTAAAGAAGAGGAAAGGTTGAAAAGTAAAAGGTACTATTCCAACGTACAATGTATTTTTAATGGAAAACTACCTTTATGACAAAAAGTAAATAAAATACATCCGTGGTCATTAATAAATCACGATGGAGAGATTCTCCCTCCATGTGGCTTAATTTAGCATTTTCTCATCTTAAATTATCCCTTAGAACTTAATTCTATAACGAAAAATATTATTATCTTTCGGTAATGTTTCGTATATAGTGAAAATTTGACGAGCCAATAATATCTCTGCAGAAGCATTGATGACCGCTGTTATTTGTACACGTCATGTGATATATTATAAACGTTGTCCAATCACAATCGAGATTTTCAGTTAACTGTTGGCGAAGATTTTTTCGTCATATTCGTTAAATACATTTGTGGCTCCCGTTCATGCGCAATGTTTGTCATATAATTTATTAAATTATTACGTCAAGGAGGTCACCTGATCAACTTGATCGATTTTGTTTACTATTCTGCTCTGTCATTTCGATTGATTCTCTATCTCTCACGCTCATCTCTCTGGGAGGCTAACATGGATGGTAATAAAGATGAGGCAGAAAAATGTGTCGAACTTGCTGAACGTTATTTGAAAGAAAAAAAATTCGAAGATGCAGAAAAATTCATACGTAAGGCACAAAAACTTTATCCAACGCAAAAAGCAGAAGGTGAGAGGATAAATCGACTAGACGATTTCGTTACTTCACTTTTAAACTTTTTATTGGTATAAGCAATTAATTGTTATCGATTATGGATATTATTTGATAATGTGATCGATATTGTAATTTATATATGAAACATGGATTTCTTTATTCTTGTAATAGACAATAATACATATATATATATATATTAACATATCGTACTTGATCGAAATGAAATTAAATGATTAACTCGTCTTGTGATTTGTAGAGCAAATAATTTGTTAATAACATAAGGATATATTATTTTTATAGATCTATTAACAAAAGTTAAATCTCTATTAAACCAAAATGTAAAAACCGAATCAGAACCTACCGTTAGAAAGAGACATACTGTTAATAAGGAAAGTTCTCAAGCTCACGCTACTGAATATACAAAAGATCAATTTGAAGGTGTAAAAAGGTATATATGTATATATATATAGATCACGTTCATGCCGGGACCGATTTTCATTTTTTTCGCTGTGAATCAGCGCTAGAATATATGTTTATAATGTTGAGATAAAATAAAATAAATACTACCTCTTTTCAATTAATATACATTAAATTTTCAATATACGGCAATTTTTCCAGTTAGTTACTAAACGAACTATATTTTTGATGGTGAGCGGCTTTTAACCGAATATTCAAGCGTGACCCGCCGGTGATGCATTTCTCCAGATAGATCAGTATCATGTGACCCATCGGTGATGCGCGCCGGCGTGAACGTGATATATATATCATATATATATATATGTTTATATATAATTGTTTAATCTTATAAATTACATTTATAGAATTAAAAAATGTAAAGATTATTATGAAATTTTGGGAGTAAGTAAAGATGCAACGGACAGCGACATTAAAAAAGCTTATAAAAAGTTGGCACTTCAATTACATCCTGACAAGAACAAGGCACCAGGAGCTGCGGAAGCATTTAAAGGTACACTATATTGAGACAAATTTTAACAATCTAAAAAAAATAATCAAGTAAAAAAAAATGATATAATTTCGAAATCAAGCCATTGGAAATGCTGTTGCTATTCTTACGGATGTTGAAAAACGGAAACAATATGATCTTTATGGTCCTGAAGAGGAACGACTACAAACTAATCAAACTCGTCAGAATCATACACACTATAATTACACACGAGGTTTTGAAGGTAATAAGATAATAAATGACTTTAACCATTTGAGTCCCAGGGGGTATTGAAAAAAACACTGTCGAAGAATCCCAAACAGCACGACCATGCCTTTCTCTAAATGAGTATGAAAAGACCCAAGCAGCGCGATAGCGCTTGTTTTATTTTATGTCGAGAAATACCAAGCGGCGCGATAGCGCTTCGTTTATTTTATATCGATGAATCTCAATCGGAGAAACAGCGCTTCTTGTACCTATTGTAAAATGTAGTATTTACATTAAAAGGAGCTGTGTGATGTACTTGCCTCGATAAATCTGAGCGTGCAACTTTGACAATCAGTAACGCACCGTCAGTTGTCTAGAATGCCCGAAATGTGCTAAGTTTTCTCGACATAAAATCTGAATAGCGCGATCGCGTTGCTTGGGACTCAAACGGTTAATAAGAATACATATTTTAATATTTTTAATACAAATGTTTATTATGAGTAAATATTAATAATAAATAATAATACTTAATTGAACGTCATGTAGCTGATATCACAGCCGAAGAATTATTTTCAATGTTCTTTGGCGGAGGGATACCTCAGCAAGAATTTTATATGAGACGTACAGGTAGTAGATGGATGAGACAGCAAGAGGCACAAGCTCAAAATGCTCATTCTCAGGTATTAAAAAAAGGATATGTTATTGATAGTTGTTATTTAATAATTTATATATAAAAAAATTGTCAATACTTGTTAACCTTCCAGCATGCAAATGGATATACCACATTTGTCCAATCATTGCTTCTTATGTTGTTGATATTGATATCTATGATGAGTAGTTTTTTTATATCGGATCCTATATATAGTCTACATGCTAGTGCGTAAGTAATTCATTATTAATTATCGCACAAGTTCTCATTAAAATGATTTTTAGATCGAAAAAGAATGGCTTAAAAATTTATTTTGAACTTTTAACATTTTTATTTTACTTTTGTAGCAAATATTCCGTAGCAAGGAAAACCCAGCAATTGAATATACCATATTATGTCAAGGAAAACTTCCATAACGAATATCAAGGTAGTTTATACAGATTAGAAATATCGGTTCAGGAAGAATATTTATTGAACTTGAGACAAGCATGCTATAGAGAAAGAAATTACAGTACGTATAATCATAATTTGCTCTGTTCTTATAACGTAAATTATATAGTATAGAATTTTTATTATAAAAAATATTATATATTAAGACTCGATTGTTCTCTTATTATTTGTAGAAGACGCACTATTATGGAAGGCTCGTAGTTTCCAAGATCAAGAAATGTTTCTTAAAGCTAGAAACATTGATACACCTTCTTGTAAAAAATTACAGCAATTGCAAGTTTCATAATGTATTCCCATGTAACTCATTAGAATTGTGTTGTAGATAGATGTATAACGAGTGTGACGCAGGACGTTGAATTATATACTCGTATCTGCTGTCATACATCGCGCGCCTGTTACAGCCTCTGATAATATGGACCATACATGATGTTTGATCCGTATCTAAATTGTTAATTGTTAGCTAGAAGATTAAATTTGAATAGTCCATTTAATGATAATTTTACTAGTAAAATGATATTGAATCTATATTATACAATTAGATGAGATAAATTTTGGCTTCTCTCTCTCTCTTTTTTTTTTTTTTTTCTTTTTTTAGAAAGATCGAGTCAGTCAGGATATCGTAGAGGGTTATTTATTTTCGTAGATTGAATGATGTTATTTATGACTCAGAAATTATTCATATAATCTTAAATTTTTTAATAAACATCAGAAATTTTTAATTTTTTAAAATTCGGTTTCCTATAGCAATATAAGTGAAAAAAAAAAAAAATATCTTAATGTCGTGTAAAGTTTTATTGTTTTCTTTCTTCTTAATTTTATATATATATGTAAACACATATGTTTCTAAAAAAGACTCTTCTCTTGACTGTGGTGGTAGTAAATAATGGATATACCATCTAGGCATGTTGATAAAAAAGCAAATTGTCAAGAAATGTAAGCTATCTTATAAATTAAATGCAAAGCAGTCAAGATTGAAGTTTCCACTATAAAGTATTAATTTCTGCAATTATTGTCAGAGTTAAGTTTTAAAATTAACTCTACATAAAAATTATCTTAGTAATAGTGTATAATTGTTATAAAAGATATATTTAATATAATCTAAATGTATAATAATGCATTCTATCTTATATGTTTATTTTGTTTGAACTGCTATTGATAAAACAAAAATTATTCCCAATACATTATAAAATTTGCTTCTGTCAATATATACAGGGGGATAATGTACAAGAAAGTCTGATTTTATAAGATTAAATGCAGAAATTTAATTCTTTTCCAGAATAAATCAGTTAGGTATATATCATATTGCATTATAAACTTCTATATAAAAATCGGTGATAAACAGTTATTATCCAAGAGATTTGTATGTAATTACAAATCTAAAAAGATTTTGGATCTTTTAAAAATTAAATTAATAATGCGACTATCATACACGTAAATTAGATAAATATTTTTAAGTTCTGCATAATTTATCTATTGTTAATTATTTATTTATAACCTTTATTATACATTTTAGATGAATGCATTCTACTATTAGATTGTGACGAAATGAAATGGTGCATAACTTATCCTAATACTATGCACTATTATTTTAAATCGCTTTAATGTACACATATTTAATCTTGATCATTGTGCAATGGTTAGATTATTTCAACAATAATACACATATCTTATGTAAAGTGTATTGCGTTGGGATAATACAATATCTTTATTGATATAATATATGCAACTATTAGTAAATATAAGAAATATTCCAATCTTGCATATAATCATCGTTATATATATATACATATATATATTAATGAATTATCGTAACGTATTACTATTTCGCCAACTCTCATTATAACTATTTATTCATATATATATATATAATATTAATAAGCAATGATATATGTATTACTTATGTCACAAAATATTACTTGGCTGCAAAATAAAGATACTCTCAGCAAGTAATAATTCGTTATTAATGCGCACAGTCGTTGATAGCTATATAAGATCTATCATAATGGTAACTTGTAATATTCGATTAAATTACACGGGAATGGGAGAGGAAAAATGTGTACTCTCGATGGAAATTTGTATGACTCACGGTGTACGGTGATCATTTGTGCAAATAATTTACGAGACTTTCCGGTATCACCGGAATTTGTTTCTTCGCCAACATGGTCTCGCTATTTTAATAAGGAGACTGTACTATATACATCGAGGTCCTTCCGGTTAACGGGCAGAAAATTAAATTAATATAAATTACAGAGGGGAAAGAATAAATGCAAAGAAACGTTCATTATAATTACGCTTGCGTTCGACAAAAACCAGACCATTATATATCTTGATGCGTCGTCGTCTTGTTGTCGTAAGGTTTACTTACGATGCCTTGTCGTCAAATTTCGTTTCAAACTTTTTTAAAAGGGGGTTAACAAGATTTACGTCATACAATTTTATTTTTCCTCGGTCATTTCTCTGACCTCAACTTTAACCAGTAAGTTTGATCTTCGAAGAACCATAACACGTTCTTTCGCAATGCTTTCGCAAAATGCTCGAACGATGAAAATAAAAAATAAATAAATAAATATATAAGCAAAATCAAGAAGAAATAATAATAATAATAATAATAATAATAATAATAAAAGAAATAAAAAGAAATGTCTCCTTGTGCTAGAACGCACGACATTGTTTTTGTATTTCGAAAAATCAAATATTTTCGTACGATTGATTTTACAATATTTCCATTTATAGCAAACACATATAAATATTTCAGATAACGGAAAAACGAGTCGGCTATTCTTTCATGATTGCAGTCGTACGATTGCTGGTATAGCGAAGGTACGTGACGCATTATCAAGTAGGGGTTATCGCGCGGCGAACGATAAACACATTGACCTAAGAAATCTCCAGAAGAAATGGAGAGGATGGTAGATCATCGTGGTAATGGGGCAGACGACCGAACAATCAAAAATCAACGAAAGGCACGTGACCGAAGAAAACGTCATTGCGAATTGAGGGAAAGAGATCATAGTTTTTTCCTTCTCTTTCCAGAGAATATATATTCTCTGTGTATATATATATACACAGGGTGAAGCATATAACGTGAAAATTTATCCTCTCATTATGTATCAATTTAAACGAGTATATTTTTAATATGATTCATTTTCCCCCGAAAGGTATTCCACCTAAAATACGTTAAGGAGACATATTAGTATGTATATTTGTGTGCGTCTGTTTGTGTTTGTGATTGTGCATAATCAAAATATGCACTTCTGTTACATGGCTAAGTTCTTTTTAAATCGGTCGAATTAAACACGTACACAGCAAGAAGACATATTAAATCGATGTTATTTTCTTTTTTTTTCCTAAAGGAAACGGATTATCAGAATTACGTTAAATGCAGCAAACAGCTGCAGACGAGCGAAAGGGCACACGATAACAGAAGGATTTCTATAGAATTGATGGAAGAAGAGGAATACGAAGAGGAGGAGGAGGAGGAGGAGGAGGAAGATGAAGAAGTAGAAGAAGATGAGGAAGAGAAGGAGATGGTATCGAATCGTCACGTGAATTCAAAGATTAAAACGGATACGAGACTCGGTCTATGCTCCGTTTGTCATCTTAGCATTACCGAGAGAACCACGGACGAGACGAACGTTGCTTTCGAACGAGCTTCTTTTTCTTCCCAAGGACATCTTCTTTTGTGTCGTCGTTGCATAGAACACTTTTCCTTTCAATCAGGTCAACGCCACGTAAACGCAGATAACTTCGATTCCAACCTCTCCCATTATTCCTTTTAATCATTTCTCGTCCATAACCCTTATCCCTCTTAATTATGTTTATAATTTAACGCGTCGGAGAGAGCGTCGTTTTCTTTCATGTACCTACATACGAATCGAGATTAATGAGTACAAACGAATTGCGTCAACGACAAGAACCGATATATATATATATATATATATATATATATATATATATATGTATCCAAAATATGTTAGATAAGGTAAAGAAAATCTTGAACTTTACAATAAAACTATACCTATCTGTAGGAGAGAACAAAGGGATGACCGATAAAGTTGGAGTCCACGAATCGATACGCACCTCCAACTCTAATGATTCCAACGTGGAAGAAAGCGACGGGAAGTATCAAAAGCGACACAGTTGTTGGAATTTAATACGGAAGGGCGAACAGGATCGATACAATTCCGAATTTAAATTTAATGGACAGACTACGTGGGAATGTTCTCGTAGACCTATACGTTGTCCTTGCATCAATTGCGACGTTAACATTGCATTTTCGGCACTTACCAATCATTTCCTTTTCGATCATCCGGAAATACCCATTCTGAGCGTAGAACCAGGCGTTAAAAGCACCTTGATAATTAGCTTCGAAGCGTTGTCGTACGATACCAGTCGATGTCTGGCTCTTCTATTGGTATCCGATAAATTATCGTGAGTATATAACAATTATAAACATCAGATCGACTTTGTATTCGATTTTGATCGAGCAACAAGCGCCAGATACCACGAATTCAACTTAACGAACGTTAGTATTACGTATCTTTAACGTGAATTTATATGTTTTTACAAGAGATTCTGCTTCAAGGCTATTCAATAGCAATCAAATCAATCCCAAATACCGGAACCGTCTACCACTTCCGCTATTAGCCGCTCGCTTAAACCCCATAAATCATTATTCGCCATCCGACGTGGTTTATGCTCGATGCGGAGAAGGTCGATACGAAAAGAATGTAATAATCGTTTGGGTCGCGGGATTGGATATCGGAAATGCCACAAATATTCTCCGATGTAGTATTCAAGTACGTTTTGACCTATATTAATCATTAACGATATTATTGGATGCACGTTGTTAAAATAAAAAATAAAAAAAAAAAAAATGCTCATCGAACAGGCCGTGGATAATATCGACAATGAAAGTGTACGATCATTAACGTACACGGGCCCGATAAATTCACTGAGGACAGCCCAACAACCGCGAGAGGTATTCTTTAACGGTGATTGTATCGTTCTTCACGAAGGCTTGATCGCTAATATTACTTCCGGATGTACCAACCTCAACGTGAACGTTATCATTCATTAGTATAACGTTTTTATTATCGGAAAACATCTATCGCGGCAATCGCTAAATGAAGAAACAATAGGATTGTTTGAAATATTAGATATTCGTAATGCGATGCACATTAATAACGAAGGAACGCTCGTTTACGATATTCCATTATTATGAGAGATACAACAAGAATATGATTTAACAAGAACACCATATAGAAATACTGTATTAATATAAAAAAAAAATATTTATATATATATATATATATATATATATATATATATATATATATATATATATATATATATATAAAAGATAAGAATACAAAATTGCTATATGTATCACAAGCTGGTCATAGCAGGAGGACGGGCATATGCCTTAGGAATAAAACCATATTTACGAGTTTTGGGTGCATATGCCCAAAGCCAACCATCGACCGTTTGATTTCCCAAATCTGCATATATCCAATCGGCTCGTCTTACTGACAGATCATCTGGCGCCTGCGCCTTATAATCATAAAGTACAACTAATTCGGTGCCAGGAGTTTCTTCTCTGAAGTCTCGTAAACTTTTCTGTTGTAATTGTTCGCCACCCGTTATATTTCCATTACCAGTCTCTTTTAAATAAATATTATATAATTAGGATTTTAAACTACTAATTTGAGCAATCGAAAAATATGTTTTTTGCATAATAACGATTCGCTACTTTTTATATCTAGTAATTTGTATCTATTGTAATTTTAATAATAAATAAATAAATATATATATATATATATATATATATATATATAAAAATTTGTTAATTTATATATAAGTATATAAAAGATAAACCAACCTAAAGTATGCGTTTCCGCAGACGTTGTCGTCGTTGCAGCGGTACCTGTTGTCGCGTACGAATGGAGTACGTGACCTGGATAAACGAATCCAGATGGTACAAAACCTTCGTTACCATCGCAATGTCTAAGCACCCAAAACCAATCAGGGTCGTCTCTATTGAGGACTGTCACAAATTCCCCTCTTTCCACGCTCACATCGTTTTCATCTCGTGCCACAAATGTATATAACACAATATACCTTCCAGCCGAGGGATCCTTAAAATTAAATTGAAAATATGTCAAATTAAAACTTATACACGGTCAAATTAATTTGAATAATTAGCTTAAATTAATATTATGATTTTGGATTATTGTAAGGATATACCTTGAAAAAGGGATGCACATCCGGTTGAGAAGATATAGTTTGTATAGAATTTTGCGATTGAGTAATATTTGATCGATTAACATTTATATCCGCAGTTACAACATTGCGAGTATAGCTTTCACAATCCGATGCCGACCCTGTATCAGTTTGCTGTGCATCCAATGCCTGAGAGCGACCCGTGCTTGAGATATCACCGTCACCCTCATTGGATCTAGGCAATTTTTTTTTAACATTATTCATAAGAGTAGCAAGAGTTAATTCGGCTAACTGTGACGTATAAGGCGCACAGTAAGAGTGTGGTACAAATCCTTCCATACGCGTGTCCGCTGCTATTACATATACCCAGTCATTTTCTCTATACAATACATTTACAACCTAAGTCGAATGAAGGAGGGAAAAAAGACAAATAAAATATCAAATAATCCAAGTTAAATGATTTAAAAGATAATATAAACTCTAACTTGTCCTCTTTTGACTTGCAGCTCATCATCGACGCATGGGGTAAAGTCATGAACTATAACCATTTTACTATCCGGAGAAAGTCCATTTTCCTTTTCTATGCCGACTCTTACTAAAGTTTCTATACTGGCACTTCCTGTGATACGACCAGGTGGTAACGGGGCTCTGGTTCCAACGCCAAGTCCTGTACCTCCGGCACCAACGCAGTCCTTTTCCAAGTTAAAGTTATGAATTCCGGCTATATAAAGTAAGCAGTACAATAAATCAGTCTCCGAGAATAGACAGCATCGACGCCATGGAATAGGATATTAATATAAAATTAATAAAGTTCATGTCGCAGATACAAACCTTTTTTCTCATTATCATCATTAAATTATCGCGGCTATCGTCGAACATTACAAAAAATTAATCGTAACGTTATGGATCACGAACATGAAACCTTTTAAAGTTACATCCGTATGAGAGTTATTTTTATAGAAACATCTTGTTAAATTGATGAACGATAAATCCATTGCGACAGGCCAATACCATTTTCGTTACCCGAACGATTCGATCGTCCAGCGTTAAGAAATTTATTTGTTCGCCAAAATATAAATGTTACTATTATTATCTTTACTCACGTTTCTTTTTTTTCCCTCGACGTATGCGAACCGGACACAAGAAAGCCATCCCACTATGTTAAACCTGAACACTCAGAATATTACATTTCCAAATGACCGATCGTTAATAGCATTTGAGAGTTCATGGAACCAGCAATGCGATCGGATGAAGCAAAGCGGACATTGATCTCTTTCTCCTTTCTACGTATATTAATCCTTATTCGTCGTGTTCGCTGCGATAAATATATATATATTAATTAAAGAGAAGAAGTCAACGTTCAAATCCCTTTTGATTTACCGACCGTCGGGAGACACATCGAAAGGACGAATTTTTGTTCGTTTCTTTTCTTTTCTTTTTGTTGGTTTTTTTTTTGTTAATATTTCATTAAAATAGCGTTAAAAGGTAGAAATCGAGAGCGCGCAACGCGACACCTGCAATCGTTTGACCTGTCCCCCTGGCTCTCTCTCTCTCTCTCTCTCTCTCTCTCCCTCTCTCTCTCTCTCTCTCTCTCTCTCTCTTTCTCTCTCTCTCTGTGTCCTGTCCGTTCTGAACCCCTTCTTCCGATTCTCCTCCTGATGAAATCCAAATACGTTGGTGGCGCTTCAGGATCGCACGAGGTAGGATCTACGATTGATTTTTCTAAATCGCATATTAGATTAAGCGTACTCTTTCTCTCTTTCTCTCTCTCTCTCTCTCATTTTCTCTCTTTCTCTCTCACACTCACACTCTTCCACGATATTTTCCAAGTGCATCTTTTAACTTCAAAAAACGATTAAAGGAAGACATATTTTCTCTCGTAAGAAAAACCTTTTTTTTTTCTTGTAACTATTCTTCAATCTTTTTTTTTCTTTTTTTCCTTTTTTTCTTGCCTTCTTTCACAATTACACGCTCTATTTCGTGTCTGCTACCAATGTGATTATGATTACTGTATACGATTACAATGAGGACTTCATTTTTGACAAATTGTTACGGTAACAGATGAAGGAATCTCTTTAATGTTATCGAAATTGTATTTTATTTTCTCAAGTAACACAAAATTGGCGAAGATAAGAAGATTGTTTTTTTTTTGTTTTCCTATAACAGTTCTTTACGTTTTACATTTAAAGGTTCGCAATCGTATGTTGGCGCACGCGCGCGCGTGTGTGTGTGTGCGCGCGCGCGCGTGGTGTGAGTGTCCGTTTGTTAAATCTGTTGTATTTGTGTACTCTTGGTGTCACATATGTCGTGATTTTGTCGATCGATAGATCAGTTTTGTGTGTCTATGTATATACACATATATCTATGTTGCATATCCATATATATTATATACATATACTGCAAACTGATTTTCTCGTTACGATGCGCTCGACGAAAATGCGGGAAACGCGCAAACACATGTGAGTAAAGAATTCGATAAGTATATATAAAATCTTTCGATTTGCGTCACCTTGTAATATTGTTGATAACTTTATATCGGAGTACAAATGTGATAAGAGGGGCTGATTCCTACACCGCTATAATAACTCTTCCCCCGCATTAAAGTGTTATCAAAATTCTTAATGGCTATAAGGATATAAACTACTCAAAAGTGATCTTTCATTTTTCTTTTTGAGGTATACAAAGTTCGAATGAGAAGTAAAATTTTGTACTTTTACTTTGCACTTTGTCTTGTATAATGACACATATCTTCTTCCGTTTCTTAAGAATATTTTTATTATATTTAATGCGTCGTGAAGTGCTATCAATCTCTAATCTAATTAGTTACCCTTATAGTTTGAAAAGAAATGTAATGCTTATATTATAAATCTGATTCACTCTTTATTGAGAAAAATAAATAAGTTATAACCGAAGAAAATAAACTATTGACAATTTCCTACTTGCATTTACCTTGTCTTTACTCGATTGCATGTAAGAAAGAGAATGTACATGTTGATTTATAAATTAGTAAAATACATAACTTAAATTTTTAGTAAATTAAATCACTGGTAATACATTAATAAGATGCGTTAACCGCATCCAGAGATTTATATGGGGTCACGATCAGTTAAAGTATGTAGTAAAAAACTTATCGTGTAGTCACAGACTGCTGCCAATAATATGTATGCACATTAAGTAATAACAATTGCTTATATATCGCATAAAACAGATAACATTTCACAATTACGCTACATCACATCGCTGTGATAAATGTGAAAAATCTAAACTGTTTACAGTATCGCAGTTTCTTTACTGTAATACATACTACAGTGCGTAATTTGGCTACTAATTATTGCATAGAAAGTTCACATTGCAAATACCTTAATTTCTCTATTCAATAGTTTATCTTCTTTAATATTATATACCTATAATATAGATCGCAACAAATAGCTTATACTTTATGTTTTGAATACTATATTAAACATATAACAACAACAAAGATAATAATTTTCACGCAACTATTATCGTAAACAATTTTTTTTCCACAGACTTAGAGTTCAATGATCCTGAATAAGAAGAATGGAATATTAATTCAATAAACGAAATACATAGTACTCTCACTTATACGCGTTTCATTTAATACAATGCACAAATTTTAATAAAAGCAAGCATTATAGATATTGCGTTTATTTATAATATATTTCCATTTGAAATTAAAATACACTTCATGTCATGGCAGTTACATGATTTAATGAAACTGTTCATATACATAGTCCTCAAATGTATTCAAAACCGAGTTGTATATATGATTTGTATTATGTATTATTAATGTCATACTCTAGGTAACTATGATAAACTGAGCGTGTATGAAAAACGTAGACTATTATGTTTTTTTTTTCTTTTTTTTTTCTTTTTTTTTTTTTTGTTATCATAAATGGGTTTCTTATAATATTGTAATAATATAATGTGGCTTATGTATAATATATGTATATTGACCAAATGTTACATAAGATGCAGTAATGAATATACCTATTCTATATCATCGATTGTTATGTATAATGATGTCACATCAGAGTGCTTTGAAAATCTATCATTCCTTTTCCACTATATTGAAAATAAGTGAGATCTGTCCGAGTTACATGATTTGGAAAAAGTAAATATCTAATGCTTCGTGATCTTGATGTAGCGCGTTGACAATTATTATGTATGTTATTACAAATATGATAACAGTTATGGAAATATACAAAAAAGATTCTTGTATCGTGAATATGTCGATGTAACTAATGTCTAATATATTAGAGCATAGCATTTTCATGAGAGATCTTCGAAGCAGTCTCCACAGGATTGTATATGCATAGATTGCATATGAATATTGGAAACTGTTTTTTTTTTGCTATATTATATAAATTTAAATATGTGTAAGATTTGTCAAGCCTAATGATAATTGATAGATTATATAATGTGTATCCAGTGATGGGAAGTATATGAACACAAGTACATAAAAGATGTATTATACCAATGTATATTTCTTCGTTTGTACTTGTGTATAAATATACATTTGGTAAATCGCGATATAAAATGAATCAAGTTGTTGTTGTTATTGTTGTTGTTCGTATATGTTTCGATACATATGCATCGATACGACAATGTTTACATCGTTAATGTAGCTTTCTCTGTACTACTACAAATCTTTTTTATGCATTTAACAAACAGATAAGATCTATAATATACGGCGCGTAACGTAGAATAAACTAGATAACGTTATATGCGTGAACGTGAAGGTGTGAATCATGTAAAAGTCTTCTACTACAATGTATGTACATGCATGTCTAGATAATTTCCTATTCGTATGTCTAATATCACCTAGGTACGTCTTTAATCTAGTACCATATATACTTCTACCTACAAACTTTAAAAAAAAGCATCCCTCCCATCACTGTATAGAATTTATATTATATAGTACAGTTTGGCTCAATGAATGGGTCATACCTTTCGTAAAGACGGTTATTTTCTTTCTTATTTTTTCTTTCTTCTTCTTTTTTTTTTTTTTAATATTTTTTCTTTCTTATTTTTTGTTTGTTTGTTTGTTTAAATGATTTGCCAATATCGATTGTATTGTGTCAGCAAACTACTCGTGTCGAGTCTCGCGAGTCGGAGTACTCGTAGTAAAAAGTCTGTTAAACAGATTTCTTTATCGTTTTATGCATCGAATATAAAGTAAAATGATATGTATATACAATACTCCAAATAAATACCAATATGTATCAAAAGCTTAGGCAATACACTTTAGCAATTTTTGGATTGCACATAAAATTAATCGATCGTGTAGGTCTATTTAATCCTCCACTATGTACGTATCATTAAACGAATATCATATGAGATATAGAAGTAGAAAGGGTAACAAATCTACATCACATATAAATATTTTGGCATAAAATAGATTTTATCTAATTTCTAATTGAAAAGAGAAAATCCAGAAAGCAATAATATTTGCGATTTGGAGAGGGATAGCGATCTTTGAATAATTAATCGAGAAATGAGAGACTGTGATGTACTCCTTTTATTTGTAGCTTAAAGTTTTCTGGTATTGAAAAATATCCAATGATCCCTACTAGCGAAATCATTGCCTTTGTAGAAATGTAGATAAATTCAGCCTTTCCATACTAAAGAAAAAGATATTGCGATCGCGCTTCAAGATTTAGACTAAAACATATCCAATGACGTTATTATTATGACATATCACGAGCTGCTGGAACACACCTAGGTCCATGCTTAGAGCATTCCTAGCGTAACAATACAGCACCTAGGTTTTTTGTACTTTGTAATATTTCGCATAATAGAGTTATACTTTATACTAACATATACTTATAATGAGACAATATATATTTACATTATGCAATCATGACTACAAGAAGTTAATGGAAATTAGTTTAATCTCTTTCCCGTTCGTCCGACCAAACAAACGTACCGATCATAAAAACCTTTTTGCTCTTTCTTTTCTTTCTTTCTTTTCTCTAAACCTCCCACCCCCTCCCCCGTCCGCCCCTTTGAACCATCACTTCATATATATGTAATATACACGAAATTTTCACTTGATAATCATTAAACGTTATCCGTTTAACGCGGGCGTGGTAAATTATCCCAATCTATTTAATATTATCTTTCTTTTTTCTTTTCCTTGTTTTTTTTTTCTCTTTCCCTTTTCCCCCTCGTATAATACAGTATCTACATTGAATTATAATTAAAATCGACAATGAAGTATACTTACATTAAAAATTTCAAATTAACCGTAATAACATTAAAGGCTCCTCGCATATCACATAAACCAGACATTTTCGAATCGTTTTTAGAATCGTATTATTTGTTAGTAATATCTAAACGTAGTAAATCGAATGAGTAAAACGCTTTATCTGGCCGAATGACAAGCGTCGCAATAATCGCATAACGGTCGTATTTAAAGAAACAATTGGAAAAATTTTCTAAGGTTTCGATTCTAATTATTACTAACCGGTTGGAGTGCCGATTCGGGTTCATTGTCGTTCGAACGTAAAGAGACTTCGGTTTCTTCTGTGCCTTCTTCTGTACTATCCGCCACACTACTACCGTTCCCAATATCTTCCTTTTTGACACTGTCATCGTGGGTAGATTGTAAATGTTGCATTTGCAGTTGGCTCCGTAGCCTCGAGATTTTTCGGGCGTCCGAGCGCCTATTTCGTCTTAACTGTGCGTTCTCGGATGCGAGACGACGTACGAGCTCCAATACATCCTGGGGAACGTCAAGCGCCATAAGTCGTTCCTCCAAATCCATGACAGCGGTTCCCTCGGAATCCGAATCACTTTCCGGCGAGGATGTACCAACTTCTGCTGCAGGCGGATCAACGCTAACGGTCGACGAGGTTACTGCGGCACTTTCCTCCTCCTCGCAGACGAGGACCTTTTCATTTTCAACGGTTGTCGTCGTCGTCGTCGTCGTCGTCGTCGTCGTCATCGTCGTCGTCCTTTTCTCCTCGATCGTCTCCTTTCGATCTTTATCGGCCGTGCACGTAGGGAAGAGAGGAGGATAGGTGACCGGTCCAACGGAGGATGCCGGCCCAGGTGACGACGACTTTTCAAGTTTCACCGCAAACTCTTGTTTCGGTGAAACGACGAGCTCCTGTCGCTTTTCATTCGGACTTTGGGGACGTTGTTGTTGTTGACCGTGATGACGGTGCTCTTGGTGATGTCGTTGATGATGAACGGGAGGAGGAGCAGCTATCGACGGTATGGCGGGAGCTGGTATCGGTGCCAAGGCGACGTTCGGTTGAAAATGTGGCTCGAATCGTTCGCACTCGGATAATGGTACAACGCGTTCCGGATGTTGCAACACGGGTGGACCACGACTGAGATACGAGGGTACCATGGGAGAGCTGTAGACGTAAACGTAGAAAGATTTAATGCACTGAACTGATAGGTAGGAACCGATACCGCCCTTATATTTAACGGTTCAATTAATAAATAATTTTACCTGTCTCTATGTTTGCGAGAAGCAGTAGCGCTCCAAGGCCTAAACGCGGATGCCCCTCTGGTAGCCAATTCGAACACCGCCCATTGCATCTGTAAATATGGATCCGTCGCACTGGCCACAGGTGATACGGGATGATATATGCCTAAACCATTTCCATTGTAGATAGTCGCGCACTCATCCTTCCCCATTTCTTTCTTCGCTCTTTTAATTAATTTCTCTGGCTCGTGTCTTAACTGCAATACACAATGTTTATAAAATATTTAAAAGTTAGTAATAAGAATAGGTCCGGCAATTGCCCTGACATTGATTCTTTAAAGGGTTGTTAGATCGGAGTCGATAGTATTATTAATTCTTTGAAGGGCTATTAGATTGGAATCGTCGATGGTATTAGCGATTTTCAAGAAGTTTATCATCATATCGGACACAGATATCTTCAAACGATTATGAGATAAGCTTAACCTATGATTATTCTAGAAAGATAATAAACACTTTGTTCGTCTAAATACACTCTGGTATAACAATAAAAAGATAACCGAAAGATAAAATTCAAGTGTTTTTCATCAAATCATTATCATATTTAAAAAATAATGCGTCGTTAAGTGTAAGTTAAGAGAGAAAGAAAGGAAGAAAGATAAAAAAAAAAAAAAAGAAATAAAGGGAAGAAAAAGAAAAAGATACCTCCAGTTTCCGCTTCGAATTGAGTACAAGGTGTTTCTCTTTCAACTCTCGAAAGACAGCGAGCAACTTGTTGTAGTTTTGCTGATCCCTAGAAAGTAGAAGATAAGAACGCCAATTGGCAGAGTCGAAGCCCCAGTGACACGTACGATTTTCCAAAGATCTATGAGCGTGTCTGACAAAACGTTGGGGAGAAAACTGGCATCCACATTCGAGACACTCTATGCACACAGAATCCTCGGACTCGAATAGGTCCGCGTCGAAGATACCCTTACACTTGCCAAAACACTCGTGATAAACTTTGAACCTTACGACCGAGTCCTCCTCGATACGATCGATTTTACCACATGCCTTCTTATCGATACTATCTTGATTTTGTAATAGATGAGGAGGCTCGCATGGTTCTGTCCTCGATAGGAGAGCACTGACGAGCCTCTCGGCGTCGGTCTGTGTGATCAGACCACAGGAAGGTGCGTTACGCGGCAATATCCCGGACAATTTCAGTTCCTCGAGCTGATCGCGTGTACAACGGGAGCAATAAATCTGTAACTCGTCGCAGACCTGATTGATCTGTTGAAGGGAAAAATCTTGTAGCACGGTGTTCAATATCTGCGGCAAACATAACCTCCTTTCGCCGCCAACAACGAAGCAGGATATGCTCTCGCCTTCGAGTACGGTCTCGCATCTCTCGGAACAGCTCTGATCGGGAGCCGTAAGTATAGGTATCTGAAACTCAAGGTCTCTCTTCTCGCAACCGATTTTGGCGCGATCGGGCGGCGGATCCTCGTCGGAATCGTCCAACGGCCGATCGAAATTCGTCCGTCGTAACCTGGAAGGTAGGATCGAC
>OU964967.1:6489691-6502191 GCA_918808275.2 Dolichovespula sylvestris
TCTCTGCCGACTTGACTTTCTCTTCGTTCTTTCTTCTTCTTCTTTATCTCTTTTTTAACCTTATTACAAATCGTATTTTCTGGGACGCCAGGATTCTACGCGCATTACTCTCGTTCGCCATTACGCCCGTACCTCCTCGTCGTTTATTTCCTTTTTTCTTTTTTTTTTTTTTTATTTCTTTTTTTAATTAACATCCTCGGCGCGCATCGAAGCGATTTACTACTTGTTTGCACGGAAAAAAATTTATTGACAAGCATATCAATATGCAGATACTTTTATTACGATTCGCGAGATATTTACCTCGGCTTCGATCTGTGCGTTACCGATTTTCCCTTTATTACCGACCGCTGTTAATTATCGACGTGGTTCGCGGGTATTTTTTTTAAAGATATATTCCTCGTTGGTAATAAAGAACAATTCATTACCGACGTATGGATATTACCGAACGCATTGAATATTCGTTACGATAGAATACTTATCGATCGCACCGACCGACGTGCATTTCACGTTCTTAATCGATACACCCAGCTACGTATCTCCTTATTGTATGTTACCCGCGCAATTTCTAACACGTACATACGCGCGCCTATGACGACACACAACCCTTCCTCGTGACCTCCATCCTGCAAGTTTAATACACGAACACACGCACTCCCCCCCCACACACACAGATATATATATATATATTTTTCTTTTTAATTATTTATAGTATTAATAAACTAAACTTTAACGATTACTCTTTGCTGTCTTAGTCAACAAAATTTGCTTGCGTGAAATTGAATTATCGATTACGGAAGATGACGATGCGTAGATTTTTGTGCTTGAAAGACTTTGCAACGCGATCCTTGATCTTTTCGCAATATAAACTTTTTTTTTCCCCCTTGAGCATTTATATCGATTAAAAACACCCACTCGAGGAATATATATCGTACATAGATAAAAGACAGAGAAAGGACGAACGTTGTAACAGAATTTATTACGTTTCTTGTTAGGGGATTATACATGTTTCGATAAACAGAGTAACTTTGATAAGGATTGGTATATTGATTTAAGCGCTCGGAAGGTGGCAGCGCGACAACTGTTGTACGATGATGTTTAAATACATTTCGTCTCGCGATGCCACCAATTGGATGGCTTTACGGACGTTTGTAGCAATCTCCTATTGACGTACTCATTTTTAACGTTTGAATCGAGTTACGAGGCGCTTTGTAATCGCTGATTGAAATATCTCGAAAATTATTATAACGCACCAGCTCGTCTTTTTATCTTTTTCTATCTTTCTTTCTTTTTTTTTTTTTTTTATTATTTCTCGAATATACACAGTGTCGTTTTGTCGTGACATTTACGTATCAATGATTAATGAAGGATAGACGAATACGAGATCGAAATATCGCGCGTCTCGTCGTTACGACGTTCATTGTCGCGATGTGCGCGCAGTTTCGATTGTTGTATAAGCGCTATAGAAAAGAAATAAAAAAATAAAAAGAAAATAAAAAATAAAACAACCGAACATGAAGGGATCGTTCTTTAATATCAATTGATTTTAACTACTGCACATCGTTTGCCAATATTTTATGTTCTGCATGTTGTGTGTGTGTGTGTCTATATATATATATATATATATATATATATATATATATATTTGAAGGGATTATATTTTTGAAATAAGGATCGATCCGTTCGAATTTTCCCGACTAATCGGAGTGTTTGGCCACTTGTTGCACGCAGTATAAATAAAGTGTGTAAACAATTGAACGTAGAAAGACAGAGAGAGAGAGAGACAGAGAGTGAGAGAGAGAGAGAGAGAGAAAGATAGAGATAGAGATAGAGACAGAGATAGAGAGATAGAAAGAGGAGAGAGAAATAGAGAGAGACAGGAGAGTGTTGGTACGTAACGAAAGTATGATATAATGTACACGACATAACCTCGCTGGCGTTTCGCTCGATAACGTTATCCTTTTTATAGCTGCGCTTAAATCAGCGTCTATTTCATAATTAACAACCCCCTACGCGAATATTTGCCATTGAACCGCACACCGCGGAAGATTATATACATATATAATAATATATTTCGTAACAGAAAATAACTAACAGACAACTGTCATCGTATTTTGTTTGTAATTTTTTAGATTCTTTTTTTTCTTTTTGGGTTTTTTTTGTTTGTTTTTTGTTTTTTTTTTTTTTTCTTTTATATAGTTTTTGTCTTGTATTTTGCTTCCTCATCTCTCTCAAAGCGAGCTTAACTACGACTTATCATTATCATTTAATTTTACACCTAGAGACGACACGTTCACGCGTACGAGAGCCATTCCATTTATTTTTTTGTTTTTTTTTTTCTTTTTTTTCTTTTTTATGCCATTCGCTCTTCACGCCATCCTCCCAGGTCCAATATCAACGGTACTCCCGCTATATAATTTTAAATATATATATATACACACACACACATATATATATATATATTTTAATCTCTCTCGAATCGATAATTCTCAACGATAAATCTAGCGCAACTCAATACTATCTCTCATCCGTGAACATGATTAAAACTTACATCGAACTTACAATGAGATTTAAAACTCGACGCAACAATTTTTGCGCCGCATATCGGACTTATTATAGTATATATATAAATATATATATATATATATATATATATATATATATATATATAATATAGATATATATATAAGACTTTTATTCCCATTTCTTTTCATTTAATAATAGGACATCGTCGGTACATCTAAAACAGAACATACGAGACGCCTTCCCTTAAAACGGATCTTTACAATTTTATAACTTCGATCGACCTCGGCATCGACGAATCTTACTCCGAGATCGATTTTAATTTCTTCTTTTTCTCTTTTTTTCTTTTTCTTTTTCTTTTTCTTGTTCTCTTTTTTTTTTCTATTTCCCTCGTGAGTTGTCATCGCGCAATACGTACACACATAAATCGCCAAGTCTTTTTAATAATTTTTTATTTTCATTTTCTTTTTCTTTTCTTTTTTCTTTTTTTTTGTATCTTTTTTTTTGCATCTCTGCTTTTTCCTATCATCTTGGAATAATGACGAAGAGAATTGTTCAATTGTAACTTTATACGATGATGATAACGTGCCACGTGATGCCGTGCATAGTATAACCGCCTTTCTCTCCATTATGCGCACGTTTTTATTAGCGCGCACCTATACATATACACACATATATATATATACACATATAGGTACATGTATGCATATACATGTATACACGCGTATGATACGTATGCACGCGCGCGCTCTATCGAAGAAGAAGAAGAAAAAAAAATGAAAGAAAGCAAGATATTAAGAAAAAAAGAAGAAAGAAAGAAAACAATCAGATATCACAAGGAAATAGATTTGAAAAATTGTGTAAATACAAACATGCCGCGAATGTGTGTTTGCACGCAGCGCGAACGTTTTTTTTCTTTCTCCTTTAGAAATACAAAAGCTAAAAGCGCCTTACGTTACGATAATGGCTTATTTTTTTTTTTATTATTTTTTTTTTCTTCTTTTTCGTTTGTTTCACATCAATAATCTCGTTCCGCTAGAGAAAACTTTTTTTTCTACATTTCATATTTTCAAAATTGTCCTGACGTTCGACAACGGCGAATAATCGAAATATTTTTTTATTTTTCAGAAGTGACAACTAAATATATATACACACGCAAATATGTATATACGTAGATGCAGAGAAAGAGAGAGAAAGAGAGAGAGAGAGGGAGAGAGAGAGAGAGAGAGAGAGAGAGAGAGAGAGTGAGAGAGAGAGAGAGAGAGAGAGAGAGAGAAATGATATACATACATATATAAATAATACATACATATATATATATATATATATATATATATATATATATATATATATATAAATACATATATATATGGCACTTGAAGCAATTATTATTAATCGCGCATTCTTCGAAGTAATGCGTTGTTAAACAGCCGTCGAGAAAGAGAGTCCGTTAATACATATTAAAATTCGTAGATATGTGTGTGTATGCGCGTACGCTTATCCATAAGGAATGCTCTCTTTTTGCATTACTACTACTTCCATTTCCACTGGTAATATTTTTTTGTCTCAGATATGTATGTATTTATGTATGTATATAATGTATTTATGTAATGTATGTCTGTATGTATGTGTATATGTATTTATGCGTGTTATGTATGTACGTATGAGTACACATTGATTGTATTACGCTGCGTTCACGCCTCTATGCATATCGCCAAGAAGGGAGATATATATATATATATATATATATATATATATATATATATATATATAGAGAGAGAGAGAGATAGATAAATAGATAGATAGATAAAGAGAGAGAGAGAACGACGTTTCGCTTCAAGGTCGATAACCTTTCTTTTTCCGAGGTCTTCGACGAACACGAAATTTATTTAAACGAGCGCGTAGGTACGTACACGTCTAGGTAAAGAGAATATTACCTGCGAATTAGAACGACAGAGTATATGCCCGAAGCTCGTTTGTGTCTCTCTATGTGTGTTTGTGTGTGTGTGTGTGTGTGTGTGTGTGTGTGTTTGACACAAGTTATAAGATAAAATGCAAGATATAAGACGTATATTTACGTTCGCGTGTATGTCTCTCTTTCGGAAGCATGTCTCTCTTACTTTTACTTTTATACTATGTTGCTCGTGTGTTTCTATTCGTATTAGGTTTATCTCCATCCGTGCGTTTTTCTTTTTCTCTGGTTTGTGTGTCCCTTTTCGATTTCCGCACTATTTTCTTTTCATTCTTTCCCCTCCATCCTCCTCCCTTTTCTACTTTTATCGGATTTCAATGGAATGAGCGATTTCGGTTACGAAAATAACAGAGGGTGAGAGATAGAAGATAGAAAGAAAGGAATAACCGTTGTGAATTTTTTGTTTTTCTTGTTTTTTTTTTTTTTTTTCTGATCAGTTATATATATATATTTATATATATCCACATAAAGGGACACCTTTCCAAGCAGTATTGGAAAATAATTTCGAAGACGTTTCTCCCCTTTCTCTCGTATTACCACCTTCGAGCGTTTTTTTTTTTTAAATTATTTTTGTTTTCATTATTTTTTTTTTCTTCCGATCTCTTGTTTTCAAACGAACGACAAAGCATCCGCGAACTCTACGCGAAAGATTTATATGAATATGTTCTGAAGATTTTGTCGAAGGATAACGAGAAAAAGAGAGAGATACTAACAGTAAAGATGAAAGTACTTAGGTGCCATAAAAAAAAAAAAAAAAAAAAAAAAAAATAAAAAGGCAAAAGAAGAAAAGTGTGCGTTCAATGTCTCTACGAAATTTTCAAGCTTATATCAATGATCGTGACGAAACACCTTTCAAAATTAAAAGTACAATCGTAACCATTCGACAAATGTACTTTCCCATCAATTTGTGATCGTTTGGAAGAAAACGAAAAAAATAAAAAAGAAATAGAAAGAAAAGATAAAATAACGAGGAGAGAGGGTAAGAAAAAACGAAATGTTGATATGATCCTCGAACACGTACCCTCTTCATCTAAAATAAACATTAATTTTCATCGAATTGATTGAATGTGTCTTCTCACTAGGTTCAAATTTATTGTGGGTGATACTTATTGAGGAAGAATCTGTGTTTATATCATATCTTGAGTTTGTTCGGAAACATTGCTCTCCTTGCTGAGATATCCGATATGCGAGAAGAATAAGAATAAAAAGAATAAGAATAAGAAGAAGATGACGATGAAGAAAATGAAGTAAATGAAACAAACCGAAGACCATGAAATAGAAAGACAGAATAGAAGAAGTAGAAGAAATAAAAGAAGACGAATAAAGGAAGAAACTACTGCTGCCAGATGATAAAGATATAAATGAAATGAAAGATAAAAGAGAAGAGATTATTATTATTACTATTATTATTATTATTATTATTATTATTATTATTATTATTCGGTCAATTTATCTCTGGCGTGATCGTCGTTATGTTTAAACGAGAATTATCTTATCTAAATTATTATTATATTTTTTTTAGCGGAGAACGAATTCGTCGTCCGATAAAAATGCAACGACTGAGTGTGTGTTTGATGATGAATAGAAGCACAGTACGAGGAGGACATACATTCCGCGAGTTCACATACAATGTGTCCATACCCATAATCTCACGTCTATCTACTGTCTCTATAATGTGTTTTTTTTGTGTATATTATTATATGTATGTGTATATATATATATATATGTTCGTAAATACGTATGTATGTATGTAGGTGTACGTGCGTGTATGTATGTATGTATGTATGTATGTATGTATGTATATATATATATATATATTTGTCTTTTATGTACGTGCATACGCGTAGAAACAGCTCGTTAGAAAATTGCAATACGTTATCGCGTTCGTTCCTGTTGCTCTTGACTGTTCCGTCGATATCGCGGATCACCTTGGCACTTCTCTTTATAAATGAAAACAATTAATTTATTCGATTTACATATTATCCTTCCTTCTCTAATTTTCTACTGTCTTTCTCTCTCGCGCACTTTTTCCAGTCTTTATCTTTAAAACCATTTTCTTCGTTCATTTTTTTTTTTATATCTCCTTCCTTCCTTCTTCCTTCCTTCCTTTCTTTCTTTCTTTTTTTTTTCCTTTTTCGCTCGCTCGCTCGCTCGCTTGCTCTTTCCTAAAAAATATCGTGTACCGTACGCGGCACGTCGTTTATTACGAGAAAATTCGAGAGATTTTATAAGTCAAAGTCTTACCAATTAAATTCGTAACATTCTAAGAAGTCCGTGCATCTCGATTTGTACTTTTTTTTTCTTATCTCTTTTTTTTTTTCTTCTTTTACTTTGCTTTTATGTATGTGGATATTATTATTATTATTATTATTGTGTGTGTGTGTGTGTGTGTGTGTGGTTACGTGTACGTGTATTTCTTTTTTCTATTTTTTTCGTTTATTTTTCATCCCACTCTGTCTTATCTTCCTCTTCTCTTTTCTTTTTTTTTTATTTTTTCTCTTTTTTCTTTCATTTTTTTTCTCTTTTTTTTTGTCCCTTTTTTTTTTTCTTCTTTAAACACGAAGAGATCTTCGTTACTTTGTAGTATTGACGATAGACCGTGTTGCTTCGACAGAATATAATCTGAAGTTAATTTACATCTATTACGATTAGTAGTTATTCCCCGTATACAGAGTGTTTAGATATAAGAACAAAAAAAAAAAGGAAAAAGGATTCATGATTTAGAGGGCATGTATTTATAGTACTAGTTGAGCTGAGTAAAAAAAAAAAAAAGAAAAGGAAAAGAAAAAAGAAGAAAACCTTGGTCAATGTGCATCGAAAGAATTGATCCTAATGATAAATTATAAATGATAAATCATCAATTTTTTTAATTGCAAGTGATTCTCTCTCTCTCTCTCTCTCTCTCTTTCTCTTTCTTTCTTTCTCTTTCTCTCTGCCTCTCCCTCTCTTTCTCTATCTCTCTTTTCACGCGTATACCGTCTTTTACTTGTGTATGTAGACTGGGAATAAACGATTGAGTCGAGTTATATCGGTATTTAAAAAAAAAAAAAAAAAAAAAAAAAAAAAAAAAAAAAAAAAAAGAAAAAAAAAAAGAAAAAAGAAATTATGCCCTCTCGATCGAAGGTAAAGGATTTTTTTTTGATTTTATTTACGATAAAGAGTTTCTTCATCCGATTTTATGATCATCGCGAAATTAGATTATCATCGAAAGATAGCGATAGAAAAAAAAAAGAGAATATAAATAAAATTCTCAATGGATATTTTCCGTTTTATTATTTAGGTGTATATATATTCATAACCGATGAATGAACTTATAATGCAAGAATATTTCGAAAAAGAGAGAGTAGTACACATTTTCCGTTGTTATCAACGTATGGAAGCTTGTGTAGTAGATAATGGAAGCAAGAGGAGACATATATGTAGCTTTAGTAAATATATATATACAGATGGCGCGCATACGACTAACAGAAGCAATTAAATCGTTATCATTATCTAAACTGGAAATTATTATTTATAAAGGTCTCTCTGTGTCAAGGTCAATTATTCTTTTGCATCCTTTTCTTTTCTTTCTTTCTTTCTTTCTTTCTTTCTTTCTTTTTCTTTCTTCCTTCCTTTTTTTTTTCTTTTTCTTTAATTCGCGAGTCACATTTAATTAAGAATTTTGTACTCAGCTTAATAAGCACCATATATATGTATCTCTTCTAAGTCTTGAATTCTTTTTTCAACATCCTATATGAAGATATGTGTTTTTGTGAACTTTTGTTTTTTCTTTTCTTTCCCCTTTTTTCCCCCTCCTACCTTCCTTCCTATCTATCTATCTTTCTTTCTTTCTTTCTTTCTTTCTTTCTTTCTTATTTTCACAGATCAATTTCACGACGGATTAACGTCGCTTTTCTATATATTCGAGTATATTCGCGGGATAGTACATTTTCACGTTTCCCTGAGTTTTGATTTTAGTACAGTTGTTTTTTTTTTACGTGTGTCAACGAAGAGGAGGGAGTGCGATGGAAATAGAGTGAAATAGAGACAGAAAGGAAGAGAGAGAGAGAGAGAGAGAGAGAGAGAGAGAGAGAGAGAGAGAGAGAGAGAGAGAGAGAGAGAGAGAGAGAGAGAGTGAGCGTAAAAGACAGATGGAAGAAGATACAGATAGATAAAAGATAAATGACACAGAGAAAAAAAAGAGACAGAAAGAAAAAACGTAAGAAAAATATATAAAGTAGAGAACGAGAGAGAGAGAGAGATAGAGATAGATAGATCGATAGATAGATAGATAGATAGATAGATAGATAGATAGAGAGAGAGATAAGTAATCTGTTTTCGGGGAATGCATTAACGCAGTAGAGAAAAATTACATCGATGAGGCATTATATACGCGGTGGAGATTCATCGTTTATAATGAAGCAATTAACGTCCTCTTGCCCATCGCAATATGGCGTCCGCTAAGACGTCGAGGTGCGCTCTAGTCTGAAAAAGAAAAGAAAAAGGGACAGATTTTAGTACATCCATGGACATAAAATAATTGCATCGAATATAGATTCATATAGACGATTACACTTAATATTTAAACTTCATAATTTTTCTTTTGCTTCGTTTCCATTTAATTCCTTTGTTTTTCACCTATCTCGTTAGATTCATAGTAAATAAATAAGTACACTACGCGACATGTATATAATAATCTGGCATAAATGTATGTATATATAATATGTCTAAAATATCAAATTGCAGTGAAAATATTATATTATATATTATATTTTATGTAACAGTTAACGGACGTATATAGATATTCATGAAAAAGAAAAAGACAATATATAAAAATTGTATGTAATGTAATCTATATCCGTCGTTACATTCAATTATAATAAATGATCGCGTGCGCCGTCAAATTCTGACATACATACATCCATATATATATATATATATATATATATATATATATATATATATATATATATATTATACGGTTAATCAATCACTTGATCGTTTCGAACAGATACTATATCTTCTTAAACCCAGTAACCATTAAAAAACACTCTTCCATACATGAACTCAATCCCTTGTCAGTAGTACAAGTACATTACCAACTATTGTTTCCCTCTATCCAAAAACGATTTAAAAAAATTTTTTTTCTTCGTCGATTGATGTTCCCGCTTATCCCAATCGATTTCGATCAGTTCTCGATAATGCACGATCAATAAGATATTCAATAAATTATTACAAACCTGAACGTGCATATGGGCACATAAATTTTGTAAATTTGTCATAGACCATACAATAATTTCTAGTATTCGGGAATCTCGATTGATATCTGATATTGGAAGTACATGTAAGATAAACAGAGATAGGTATATATATATATATATATAGAAAGAGAGAGAGAGAGAGATAGATAGATAGATAGATAGATAGATAGATAGAGATAGAGATAGAGAGAGAGAGAGAGAGTGAGAGAGAGAGAGAGAGAGAGAGAGAGAGAGAGAGAGAGAGAGAGAGAGAATGACGTTCACAGAAATGCAGGTTGGTCTACTGGCGCAGCAGAGGGTAAGTTCTCGAGGGTGTTTCCTTTGGGGATGGTGGCTAAGGTTCTGGTTATGGTATGTGTTGGCGAACGCGATGTTCTCTCTCTCTCTCTCTATCACGCACAAAGGGACGCGCCCACCTGATATTCCAGGGGATATCATGCGACCTTCCTGTCAAGAACGGGAGAACATATAGAAGGACCAGGAGCCCTTTCATTCGGCTTTGCTCTCCAAGTCCTACGTATATTACGTATCTTACGTATATACATATATTTTATATATATATATATATATATATATATATATATATTATATATACACACACATATATATATATAACATATATGTACATGCATATATAGACCATCGTATTATACGTATACATAGTATATTATGTGCTCTCATTCTGTCGTTTTAGTCTTTATTAATATCGAACTATCCTTCCAAAAAGTATCGTCAGGAAATAATAATAATAATAATAATAATAATAATAATAATAATAATAATAATAATAATAATAATAATAATAATAATAATAATAATAATACGATCAGACGACTCGACTTTTTTTTCTCTCGATTATCCTTCCCCATGGATATAACGTGAACAATAATACATATGTTACGTGTTCTCTGTGTATGTCTATCCCTCTCTCTCTCTCTCTATCTCTCTTTCTTTCTTTCTTTCATTTATTTCCTTTCTTTTCTTCTTTTTATCTTTCTTTCCATACTTCAATTTCATTTTATTCTCACGTATCGTACGATTTCACGTAGCAAGCAGCAGCAGCAGCAACAGCAGCAGCAGCAGCAACAGCTGCAGCAGTACTGTATTCTAAGGATTATTATTACGTTTTGTCGTCGTACGTTGCACGTATCGTGCTTCCTACTCAACGAATAAAAAGGCAACTTGGTGTATCGGTAGAAAGAAATTTTGTATTCATTAAGATTAGACCTTTAGAATCTAACGAGAAGATAAATATAGGTATAAGGTAGATAACGATAAGTATTAGTAATAGTATTAGTATTAGTATTAATATTAGTATTAGTATTTGTATCGATAGTAGTAGCAGTAATTAGCTAACCGGTTGAATTTAACCGGGCCAGAAGTTTTCGCAATCATCGAGGCGAAGAACGTCAAAGGGCAATTATCTCACGGACGGTCATTAAACTGATAATAGCAACGGGCTAACGGGAAGGAAGAAGAAGAAGAAGAAGAAGAAGAAGAAGAAGAAGAAGAAGAATCGAAATTATTAATTATTATCGTCGGTGACGACAAACGGATGACGACAACGACGATGACGATCTTTGTTGCGTGACGTCACGATATACTTCCTTTCTTTCCTTCATTTTTCTTTCTTCCCCACTCCCCCTTCCTTTTCCTCATTTCTCTACCTACCGACTTCCGAAGTCAAGTGGGAGAAGCTTTAGTTAATATCGATAATTAATTTCGAACGACGTTAATCGAGATCGATCACGATCGTGGCGAAGGAGCAGGGTATCCTTCGATATTTACGCAGCACGCCTAACACGCACGGGGGTTTGGGGAGGGGGTGGAGGGTCAAACGTTTCTGGCCGATATTAAAAAATCAATTATAATTCTTTTTTCAGATTTTGTTTTCCAAGCTAACGTGGACGGGGATGAGATCGATTCTTCTTCTCTCCCTTCTCTTCTTCCCTCCTCCCCCCCATGTCCTTTTCTCCTTTTTCTTTCCTTCTTCTTCTTCTTCTTCTTCTTCTTCTTCTTCTTCCTTTTCTCTTCCTTTTATTTTAAAATCGTAATACCACAATCCTAGGAACCATCTACCCACCCTATATACTTTGCATACGTTATTTAGTATCCGAATACGAACGTGATCGCGGATACGTCTTTCTATAACCAAAAAGATATCCAAGATGATAACGGTCCAACGCACTCGTCGAAATATCTCGACGTTCTATCTTGGTAAACTCGTTCAGAAATTTCCGTTTTCATGAAAGTCGAAAAAGCAAGGTTTGCCTTAACGTTATGCGGATTATCGATCAAGGAAAGGAGGAAACCTTCGCCCTCTCTTTCCTTCCCTCTCTCTCCCTCTCCCTCTCTCTCTCTCTCTCTCTCTCTCTCTCTCTCTCTCCCTCACTCACTCTCCTTCCATTCGAATGACGTAAGAAGGATGTGAGAGATAAAAGAAAAGAATATTATTACATTATACGATGGGAATTTTGTTCGAAAATTCGTGTACCTTGGCAAATCGAAAGTAAGGGTAAAAAAGGGGGAGAGGGAATGGGGGAGGGGGAGCGCGCGTGAGTAATGGCGAAAATAAATATATATAAGAAAGAAAAAAAAAAAAAAAAAAAAGAAAAAAGTAGCAATAACGGCAACGGCCAACACCCATCTCGATTATTCCCCATACTTGTTTTTTACCCATGAGAATAGAAAAAGATAGAGATAGAGAGAGAGAGAGAGAGAGAGAGAGAGAGAGAGAGAAAAATAGAGAATGAGAAAGAGAGAAAATT
>OU964967.1:6507191-6517191 GCA_918808275.2 Dolichovespula sylvestris
ATATTGTTTTTCTTTCGTGCTTCTTCTTTTCTCTTTTTTCCCCCCTTTTTTCTTTCTCCCTTTTTCGTTATTTTTTTTCTTTTCATTTCTTCTTTTTCTTTTTTTTTTTCGTTCTTACCGCCTTTTAACATTTCACGCACGCCTATCATATATTCTTTTTTAAATACATTCGCGCGTTTTCACATCCATTTTTCCATAGGCTCTCTTTTCGAACGCATTCATATTTACTCGTACAGTAGAAAAATATTTTATCCCGGTTGTTCTGTTATCTTTTAAAACGTCGAAACAGTCTTTTTGTTATCGTTATCATTATTATTATTATTATTATAATTATTATCGTTATTATTATTATTATTATTATTATTATAATACCGTATTTTCGTAATTTTATTATTATTCTGTAACTAGATCTGTAGGTGGTTGAAAAAATCGATTGCTCTCCTCCGAGACCTCTCATGCTAATTCCATTTTGTTCCGCGAACAAGAGGAAGGAAAGAAAAAAAGAGAGAGAGAAAAAAAAAAAAAAGAAAAGAAGAAGAAGAAGAAGAAATAATCTGCCAAAAAATCTGCAAGGATAATTAGCCCCGAGAAGCTTGGAAGAAAATTAATCGACTTATAAAAATCACTCGGAAAATTTTTTGGCCCGCCCAGTATTAATCTTTCAGTTTATCACGATTTAATATTTCCGTATCGATAAAAATATACGTTGGTATCTAAATATATACGGACGAATTAATATCGATCGATGAGCAATATAACGCGTGGGCGATAAATTTTCTTCCCTTTTATCTTTTCTCTCTCTCTCTCTCTCTCTCTCTTTCTTCCCTCCCAAATTGATTCCGTACCTGTCAAATAATTAACTTCGGCAATAATTATTTCGTACGTGGTGTTAAATTAAAAGAAAAGAAAAAAGAAAAAAAGAATGAATAAATAAATAAATAAATAAATAAACATAAAGAAATATTCCACGTAGCTCCAATCATCGCGATCATTTAGCGGTAACACACCCATGGCAGCTAGCTAGCTACCACTACTGTTACGATCGTTCGAGCCACCCGATAACGTGGCTTTCGTTCCGATAAAAAATGTAGGTACTTTTATGGAATCCGTCGGTCGGGCTTTGTCTTCGATTATAGGGGAAAAGGTGGATGGACGGATGGTGCCTCCGGTGATTTAACGTTTAATTTATTTACCACGACAGCGAGAGGTAAACCAATATCACGAGAGAGAAAGAGAGACATAGAGAGACACACACACACACATATATATATATATATATATATATATATATATATATATAGAGAGAGATAGATAGACAAATATATATATAGAGAGAGAGACACATATTATATAAATATATAGGTACGTACGTACATACGTATGTATTTACGTGTTTCTGTCCATGTTATCTTTCTCCCTTCGGATATACACAAAAATGTGTCCATTGTTATAACGAAAAAGAGCGGGGCGACGCAAAAAGGAAGACAAAAAAAAAAAAAGAAAAAGAAAGAGAAAAAAAAAAAATAATTGGCATTCATGAAATACCCGGTATACTTCCTTTCTCTTTTCTTTTTATTTTTCTTTTTTCTTTTTTTATCCTCATCGACGATAAATTCGTTATTTGTTTATCGCGAATATAAAACTCGGGCCGGGCTTTTATCGCGAAAACGTGTATTTTATATCGAATATCTTTTAATAGAAAAAATAAAGAAGAAAAAGAAGAAGAAGAAGAAGAAGAAAAAGAATAAAAAAAAGAAGAAGAGGAAGAAGAAGGAGAAGACAAGAAAAGAAATAGATAAGGAAAGATATTCGAAGTAGACGGAGGTATCCTTTAATCTCTCTCTCTCTCTCTCTCTCTCTCTCTCTCTCTCTCTCTATTTCATCGCTCATTAGCACGTACATTTTCACGTTAACGTGCGAACCCCTCTTTCAGTTCGCGGTAAGGCTCGCGTGATGCGTTGCCATTAGAATTGTCGCGCACGTTTCTCGGAAGAGTGCGAAATGCTCATATCGTTGGAGATACCATAAGCTTTTATTTAAACCCTTCATAGCTCTATATCCTCTCGCTGTGTCTGGACGGACACGCGACGAATTGTAAAATAAAAATAAAAAAAAAAAAAAAAAAAAAAAGAAAAAAAGAAAAAAAAAAAAGAAAAAAGAAAAAGAAAAAGCAAGCAGCGGAGTTTTCTTACTCCTTTCTATTAGCGATCTTGTTTTATATTTATTTACCCTCCTCCCACACAACCCCGCTTTTACGTTCTCGTCTAAACCAAACCCTACCCCTCGACCCTCTCCTCTTTTACGTCTTCTACCCTATTCCACGACCTCTACCTCGTTAAACGTTCTCTCTCTCTCTCTCTCTCTCTCTCTCTCTCTCTCTCTCTCTCTATTCCATTCAAAATCAACCCTCCGACGTGAAAAGGGAAGTCAGCTGTTTCGACCATGGAAAAGCGTAACAATGAATTCGTACCTTTTTCCACGAATATCGATCCCAACACAACTGATGCACAGTATGTGTGTGTGTGTGTGTGTGTGTGTTATGTACCTACGTACATACGTAGAGTATTATGGTATTGTCCGACCGTATTCCGACGTTTTAAACTTAATTAAAGTTTTACTACTCACAGTTTTGAAAAACATGCAGTGCAGCATATTTTCATCTTCGCCCTGCGGACAGTCCGTGAAGCCGTCGCATAGAACGTGGTCGTCGATGCAACGATATCTACCCATTCTGTCCGGTGTTGGACATGCAAACCTCTCCATCCCTTCCTCCGAGGCTGGACACTCTGTAACATCAACCCATCGATGGTATAACGTCGCGTTACGGCTTGTTTACCCGTTACAAATATCAACGTTTAAGTCTAATAAATCGTTATCGAAGCGCTTCGTTAACCTCGTTCTCTTTTCTTTTTTATTTTTATTTTTTTTTTCAAATTTAACGGGAGAAAAGAAATGAGATAGATAGAGAGAGAGAGAGAGAGAGAGAGAGAGAGAGAGAGAGAGAGAGAGAGGGAGAGGAAGGGGAAAAGTGAATCAAGAGAAATGGAAAATAAAAGGAACGGTTAGAGAGATCAAAAAGACCGAATGGAACAAATGCATTTTTATAATACTATAGTTCTCTCTCTCTCTCTCTCTCTCTCTCTCTCTCTCATTCTCTTATTCTTTGTATTTCAGTATTTTTTTCTTTTTTTTTTTTCTTAAAGAAAAAAGAAAAGAATGATCCAGGTTCATCGAAGTTATCCGACGGTTAATATATTTATCTTGTTGAAGCATTTTCCTCAAACATTTCCATGTTTCTTCGTCCCCCATCCACCCTCTGCTCACTCTCTCTCTCTCTCTCTCTCTCTCTCTCTCTTTCACTTTTTTTCCCGTTTATAAATTTTTCCTTAGCCCGTGGCCTTTGAGATTTCTCTCGTCATATCGCTTTATATATATATATATATATATATATATATATATATATATATGTATATGTATATATATATATTCTCTCTCTCCCTCTCTCCCCGAGACACACGGCGGATGGGTTATGCAAAAGTAAAACGGAATCTTTGCGTCTGTAAATAGAAGAAGATCGCTGCTCTTGTACGCCGCTATACTATCAAACTACGGCTAATCGCATTTCTCGCATAATCCAATCACGCCGGCTGCAATATGCTGTCGGGGTTACAACAGCATTAACCCGCGCTCTACGCAACTTTGACCTTTCTCTTTCTTTATCTATCTATCTATTTATCTATTTTTTTCTTTCTCTCTCTCTCTCACTCTATTTCTCTCTTCCTCCTACTCATTTTGAATTGGAAACGGCACGGTCGGTCTTCACAATGAGATCGTGTACTCCATGAGAGTGTACTATATGCTCTCGTTTAAAAAACTAAGCTCGATTGTTCTCGATATATCGAGTTTGATGGAATATGCGAGCATACACGCGCGCGTACACGCGCGTACACACACACACACAAATACTAAGGATACGAATGCATACACACCACGTGTGTATATACTTGCGTAGAAGAAGATACGTTCATGTTTGAAAGGTAAATAAATGCTTCAAGAAAGATTTTCCTTCGATATATGTACGTACGTACGTACGTACGTATGTATGTATGTATGTATGTATGTACGTATGTATGTATGTATGTATGTATGTATGTATGTATGTATGTATGTATGTATGTATGTATGTATATTCTTTTAAAAATTCCGTAAACCCTATTAACAATTTTATTGTACTTTCTGTTAGTTTTATATTTTTCTGTTCATCGGAATAACTCCCACGATCATGTGTATATATAATATATTCCCTGGAAATTTCCTAAACCATTTTAGCAATGATATTTATTTATTTTTTTTCTTTTTCGTTATTTTTTTTTTTTTTGTCCTTTCTATTTATTTTTTTTTTTCGATGATCGGAACGCAACCCACACAATTTGTAAAGGTTCATTCAAGTCTAAACGCGTTAATAAATGTTAACATTGGCCCCCGGGCGAGCCTTGTATTTGCTTCGGTTAACGCGCGTTAATAATTAATACATTACGTATAGTTGAATATGAAATTGAGAAACGTTATATTTACGTAGGTATATTATGCATGTAAAACAAATACGGGATACATGTATGTATGGGTGGATGTATATAAACGATTCTGATATATCTCTTCATTATCATCGTTGTATCTTCCTATTCGACCAATTAAGGTAAATTTTCAAGGGGTTTGGCTGGGATCGTTGCTTTTACATCTCTCTTTCACTATCTCTCTCTCTCTCTCTCTCTCTCTCTCTCTCTCTCTCTCTCTCTCTCTCTCTCTCTGCTCGGTATCATCCTAGGTATAAGTTTTATTAACATCGCGAGGCTATAATTTATGTCGCAATATCTAAGTTTTTTCTACCGGTTGAGTCAGGCGAGCGTGGCATGCGACCCGTTCATTAATTCAGACATATTTACTGTAGGTATTAGCGTTGAAAAAGGGACGACACCGAAAAACATTTTTAATTCCAATTTAATTTACACGTTTTACTCGTCGTCGCCGTTTTTACCGTGAGTTATTTAATTTTTCGTTTCATTATTTAACTATGATCTTGTAAGACAATGGTGAGAAGTGAAAGAGAGAGAGAGAGAGAGAGAGAGAGAGAGAGAGAAAGAGAGACAGAGAAAGATATATCTAAGAGAGAGGAAGAGTACTTCAAATGAGAATGGATCGGTGTTACTCGTTTGGAGGGGTGATAAGAGGAAATGTGTTAGGGCTCAAAGGAGGACGACTCGCGAAAGAGAAAAAAAGGGGCGCGCTGTTATATAAATCTCAAAGAGAGAGAGAGAGAGAGAGAGAGAGAGAGAGAGAGAGAGAGAGAAAAGTAGGAAGAAGAAAATAATAAGAGAAGACTGCTCACCGATTTGCGGCACGTCGTAATGTCTGCTCCCCCTGATAGACCTTATAAAATGCGAGGCTAGGCTTGATCTTCCGGAAGTGAAGGAGGATGTAGGCGCCGTCAGGGCTTCGCGAGAGACAGAAGAAGATTCCCCTGGTAAATCATCGACCGATCGTCGTCGTATGGTTATTTGATTCCTCTTTTCGGAAGGATCGTTAATCTCGTATATAAAAGGCTTAGACGGTGCGAGTTCCTCTTCGTCGTTGAAAAATTCTCGCGATGGGGATAAATCGGAGGCAGAAGAAAAAGATGGCGACGATGAGGATGACGATGATGACGATGATGGCGAAGAAGAATAAGAAGATAAAGAATGAGGGAGCGAGGACGAGAAGATAGAAGACAAAGAAGAAGGCTTGGAGTAGCGCTCGTAGATCGGTTCAGTCTTCAATTTCATCGGCGAGTTCAGTCTCTGCTCGTAGACATCCACTTGATCAGATTGTCTTTTGTCTGGAAGGATCTTCTCGCCGTTGTAATAGATCAAAATTGGTACCTCGACCGCTTGATTCTCGGAATGTTTATTGTTGTTGTGATCGATTATACGTCTCTTTTTGTTACGTTGGTGCAACTGACGTCGCTGCTGCTGCCGTAGTTGCTGTTGCTGTTGCTGTTGCTGTTGCTGTTGGTGATGGTGTTGACGTTGTTGCTGTTTGTGTTGTTGTTGATATAGATGCCGATGCTGAGCAAAAAGGGCGTCGTCGACGATAGGTTCCGTCGTTGTTCGCGACATCGAACTAACCAGGACGTAAGGCGACGTCACGGGCATGTATTCCGGATAAATTATGTTCGATAGACCGGGCGAGAAAGCCAAGAAGTTCGTCTTAAGATCCTTAGGTTCCTTTATAATCCCATCTACGAGCATGTCGTTCGTCGTCCACGAATAAATCGGCCTCTTCTCTACAAGAAACTCGGACAGGTCATCGCGATGCGATCCCTCGTAAGGATGCGCCTTTAGGAGCAACAGGTTGCCATCTATCGTGGTCTGTCCGTTTTGGAATTTCCTTACGCTAACCTCGTGATGACAATCCTGACCGTGTCTCCCGTTAGCGACGCTCATCGGACGATTTTCTAGTTCGAGAACTTGTCCAACGTATGCCAGTAGCCAGACTATGCAGATCGTCATCTTACGTTAATCGATTATGGCCGATTACCTTCCTCCCTATTGGTTGATCCTTTACGAGCGTTTTATATACGTATAGTTAGAATGCGTATCCTTTTTAATGTGGGGCCACGTTCCTGATAAAAAACGAACCCTTCTCTCTCTCTCTCTCTCTGTATATATATATATATATATATATATATATATATATATATATATATATATATCTTTCTCAGTTTCTACTTTTTTGCTCTCCCCTTTTTTTCCCCGTCTACAAGAAGGGAATCGGTGGTAACGAACGTGGATTAGGCCGACTTTTCCTTTCAGTCAAATGTACGCACGCACAGCCGAGAGGGCGGATGTGGATTTCCTAATATATTAAGATCCACCTGAGGAAAAATTTACGTTGGGTTCTCTTTTGCGCGAGAGAAAGAGAAAGAGATAGCGATATAGACCGATGGAACCGTTGGCGCGAATCGACGAGATTCGGAGGATAGCGAAGAATCTTGATGTTTAGTAACGAACTTTGAGATTACGTCGTCTTGTGTCACCCTCTCTCTCTCTCTCTCTCTCTCTTTATCTCTATCTCACTTTCACTACCGTTTCTAGTTGGTACGTTGTGTTTTATCTTTATCTCTCTTTCTTTTTCTATCTATCTCTCTCTCTCTCTCTCTCTCTCTCTCTCTCTTTCGCTATACAGTCCCCGTTTCCCTATGGCCTTTTACTATAGACCCTAGACGGACGATTTCAATTACCGGTGTGTATCGTTCTCTTTCTCTCTCTCTATTTCCTCTCGCCTCGTTCGTAATCTTTACTAGCTTTTAAAGTCCTTTAAATCGAATAGGCACGTGTACGTAGTACGAGTAGTTTGGAGAGGGGGGACGGGGGTAGAAGAGCCGAGCAAGTTATTTTCCCGTCTTCGCGGTTCAGCGTCTTCTCCTCCTGAAATCAGGTCGTTAATTGATGATATAATAAAGAAGATGGGTCAGTTTTTCTTTTTTTTTTCTTTTTTTCTTTTTTTTCTTTTTTTTTTTTTTTGTAATTGTCACGTTTTTTAAATTATTTATTTATTTTTTTTTTCCCATTCGTATCTCGTTTGTGCTTGGTTTTTATTTATTTACTCTTTTTTTTTTTTTTTTTTTTTCATACAGGAACACATCAAAGTGCCACGAGTCGTGAAGGTTCGATGATGCAAGTGCAGCAGAGCTCGCCGTGCGTGCGGTGTGAGGCACCGGGCGGGGCGGGGCGGGGCGAGGCGAGGCGAGGCGGGGGGGTGCGGTGCAAAAAGACAGAAAGACAGTGAAATAGAGATCGGTGCCGTGTCGCTAAAAGGAAAACAATCGCACGGAAATAATTGCGTTACTTTTATTTGCCGTTTGCCATACGTGAGATCGTTTCGCGGACGAAACGAAATTCCTCGGTTGAAATAATTCACGTCCCTCGTTTTTTTTTCATATTTTACTTTCCTATTATCTTTATTTCCTTCTTTTATTTTTTGCTCGTTTCTTTTCTCTTTCTTCCCTTCATCTCTTTTCGATTCACTTTCTTGTCATTATTATTATACGTATATACACATAGATAAACACACACACACACACATATATATATATATATATATGTACATTCTTTTTTTATTTCCTCTCTTTTGAATCTCTTTCGTACGTTTATATTTCGTCACCTCTCGTCTTTTTTATTTCTTAATGACGAGGAGCGTATTCCCCCATTCTATCCATCTATCTTTCTTTATTTCTTCCTTTTTTTCTCTCTCTCTCTCTCTCTCTCTCTCGTTCTCTTTCTTTATATCTCTTTCCATCTCTCCCTCCTGTTGTTTCTCTTTGCGTTTCTTTATCTTTTCAACCATTTTCCATTTTATTACGATCACGGGGTAACGTGGAAAAACGTCGGGGCTTTGTGCAACACAACGAGTAAAGAAATTGGAGCCTCGTCTAACGTGATTGGACTGTGCTTGCTCTAACGTGCGTAAGGTACATACATACGTGCGTGAGTGGTACGTGTGCATCTGGGTTTTTCTGCTCGAACGTTTTATTACTGGTGCAGTAGTGGATGACGAAGACGAAGACGACGACGACGACGAAGAAGAAGAAGAAGAAGAAGAAGAAGAAGAAGAAGAAGAAGAAGAAGAAGAAGAAGAGGACGAAAAAATAGAATGTGGTAAAAGAAACGATAGGGCAGCAATAGGAAGACAAAAAAAAAATAAATTACAAAAAGAAAAAAATACAACCAAGAAAAAAAAAAAAAAAGAAAATTCAATTAAATTAAAAAAAGGAACGAACAAAAAAAGAAAGAAACAAACGAACGAACGAACAAAGATAAACAACAATAACAAAATAAAATAGAAAGAGTGCGCTTACGTGCTAAAGCTCCTGTCTATATTACAACGCGTTATCTCGTTACATTTACCGGCTATAAGAGCACTTTATAACGTTAACGATCGAGTCTCTCTCTCTCTCTCGCTTTTTCTCTTTTTCTCTCTTTATCTCTATCTCTCTTTCTCTTTTTTTTTCTCTCTCTCTCTTTCTCTCTCTTTCTCTTTCTCGCGCGTGCGAATATCGCGATATCAACAGGCACGTATCTCGATTGGGGATAATAAAATTTTGATGCGCGAACAAGAGGGAAGAAGAGGACGTCTCTCGTAAAAAGGACGACCTTGTATCGTTGATATACCGGCTAAACGATCTCCCTCTCTCCCTCTCTCTCTCCCTCTCTCTCTCTCACATTCTTTTTCTCTATTTATTTCTCTCCCTCTTTCATCTCTTTCTCTCTTTCTCTCCCTCTCTCTTTCTTTCGACTACGAGGCCACCCCCTGTGACGGCCTCCACGTATAACGTCGGGACGACTCTATGGGCGTTTACGTTCTCGTAATGTTACTTTTAAACAATATCAACCGACTAATATCGGCCAGTTTAAAATCGATTAGAGCAATGGATATAATCGTAGTCGACGTACGACGTTATTATTCCCAGAAAGTCTAAGCGATAATATACTTATATAGAGCGTGGCGAGTGGTATATCAACAGGTGTCCCGAAAAATATACAAAAACGAACTTTTCGAACTAAGAAGGACAGGCGGGATATCGCGCGATTAAATGAAGAAGCTCGTTGGGAAATTCATTAATCCGTTTTTCCACTCTCTATCTTTTTCTCTACACCATCTCACTTTCTCTCTTTCTATATCCGTTTCTATTTGCCAACTTGATATTTCGTATTCGCGTCGTCCTATACGCGGCAATTCGAGGAAGTAAATGCTGCGAGAGTGCGATTTTGCGTGCGAAGATTTTGATAGGAGAGGCTCGTGCACGGTGCTGGGTGCTGGTGACATGTTATTTTTCATTTTCATTTTTCTTTTTTTTCTTTTTCTTTTTCTTTTCTATTTTTTTTTTTTGGTAACTTTCTACTGTTTTATCTATTATCACATATATATATATATTTTTTTTTTAATTATTATAATTATTTATTTA
>OU964967.1:6519691-6537191 GCA_918808275.2 Dolichovespula sylvestris
TTCTCCCACCCTTTTCTCGCCGTTTCTCAAACGATCCTTTCTCCTCCGTTCGTACGCGATCTCCACCCTGCACTTTTGCCACCACTACCATATCACCGACTACACACTACCGCTGTAACTGTCACACTAACATCACCAACACCAACACCAACACCAACACCAACACCACCCACCACCAACCACCTACTACCACCACCGTCACATTCACCACTAACAGCCCCTCGGCGCGTCTTCCGCCGGCGCGTCTTCTTGCGGCTACTTAACTAAAGATACGAAAGTTACATTTAGAAAACTTAACGTTACCCGCGTATTAGGAACATTCTTTCACCACCAATCTTTTCTTCTCCTTCATTTTTCTTCTCTCTCCCTCCTTATCTCTCTCTCTCTCTCTCTCTCTCTCTCCATCTCTTTACTCCATCACTAAGATCCTTATTTTTTGTTTTCCTTTTCCCCTCCTCCTCCTCCTCCTCATCCTCCTCCTTCCCCGTCTTTTCTTTCCTTCAGTTATCTTCTTCCTCGACACCCCCCCCCCCTCACCCGAGCTACCCTCGGGGGAGGAGGGATAAGAGCTTTTTCAACGGTCGCTGCGCCGGTCTCTCTTGTCCTACGTACGTATATATCCTTTCGCGATTCACAGGTTGTTGGGCGTGGTTATCGGGCGGAGGGCCGGGGGGGGGGGGAGGGTCGGGGTGCGGGGGAGGGTGCTACTATTTCAAACGCCGCATGTCGAATCGAAAGTTCGAATGTTTTGACGACAACGGCGTGCTCTACGCCGATCGATAACAAACATATGTATCTTTAATGTATAAAAAGAGAGGCGAAAACCTTAACCGGCACTTTTGGCCCAGATGGGATCAATAAATCGCCCGTATAACGACTTCCGCGTGTTAAAATAACCTTTTGTATAATTAGGCGATACCAAGACCAACTAGGCGATATCACCCACTACCTGCTCCTATCACTATTACCCTCGTCTATCACCTTCCTCCTCTTTTTTATTTATTTTTTTTTTTTTTTTTATTTTATTTATTCTTTTTCGCCTTCTTTTTCTTTCTCTTCTCCCTTCTTACATTTTTTTTCCCTTCTCTTTTTTTTTCCTTTTTTTTTTTTTTTTTTAAATTAATAAAGAAATTCCTAAACGTCCTTGTAGACAATTCTCTCTCTCTCTCTCTCTCTCTCTCGCTCTCTCTCTCTCTCTCTTACTCTCTTCTATCTCTTTTCACGTAAGTATACACGATTTTTCTATCTGTAATTTCACCTTCCTCTTTTCTTTCTTTTTTCTTTTTTTTTCGATTCGTCCTTTCAATTGCAAGCATCGAATCGACATTTTATAGACTCCTACGATTGAGATCATCTATCTCGGCTCGACGTATTCTATTACTTCGTAACGTTACATCAAAGAATAGTATTTTATATATATATATATATATATATATATATATATATATATATATATATATATGATCGTCCAACCCTCGACGAGTTACACGTATTATAACGCGCTGTGCGAATTGCACATAAGCTACACGTATTCGTATAGATTTACCAAGCGAAGAGAGAGAGAGAGACAGACCGAGAGAGAGAGAGAGAGAGAGAGAGAGAGAGAGAGGGAAAGAGATACAGACGCGTTATTCCACCTTCTTTGACATTTCGTCGGTGGTATATAGGACGCGGTATACCTTTAAGCACATGCCCGTTATATGTACCTTGAGCCACTATCTATCTGTTATGTCTGTTAGAAATGATGCGAGTCGCACGGGGCTCTTAATTAAATGCTAAGCCGATAGGTGGCGCCGGATGCGCTTCGAAAAGGCGGAAAATCGTATTTTTCCTATTCGCGAGAGATTTGAAAAAAAAAGAGAAGGAAAGAGAGAGAGAGAGAGAGAGAGAGAGAGAAAAAGGTCGACAAAAAAAAGTAGAAAAAGGACTGACTGTCGTCGGCGTTGGACTTATCGAATTATCCTTTGGTAAGGACTCGCCGAGTGTAATTAGAAAAACCGCAAGCGAGTTCTCGAAAAGAGGAGTAGTGGGTAGTAGGTTGGCAAATTTTCTCTCTCTCTCTCTCTCTCTCTCTCTCTCAATCTATCTCTCTCTATCTCCATCTCTCTTTTTCCTCTCCTCTCTACGATTTGAAATATTTTTTCTATTTTTTTTTTATTTATTTTCTTTTTCCTTTTCCTTCCGTCGACATTTATTTTTAAACGAAATTACAGCTCGGCCAAAGGGAGGGGGGACGGGGGTGGGGGGGGGGGGCAGGAGAGCGGCGAGCGGGGCTTGATCGAAAAGGTCGGGTCATAGGAAAAATGTCATTACAAGTAACACCGAAAGTAAAGTTATCGGAAAGGGTAATTTTATGAGGGCGAGGGGTAAATAGGCGAGATCTTGCGTAACTTGACGTACGTGCATATGCATATACATATACATACACATACATACATATATACATACATACATACATATACATACGTATATACGTACGTACATATTAAATACACAATGATGGTCTTTCGCCGGTATACAATATATGTATGTAGATATATATGTGTGCCTTGAGAAGCGACGCGTCTTATTTATGTTGGAAGGCGAAGAGTGCGGCTGGCGGGTGGCGGAGGAGGAGGAGGAGGAGGAAGCGGAGAAGGGTGGAGACGGAGAAAATATAATATCGACGAGAAAAATTGCGTGTCTGCAGTCCGTCTTCTTGAGAAGGACGCGGGTCTCCAAGCCGTATCAAACTTTTTTTCCCCTTGCTAACCTTTACATCATTTTTTCATCGATAGAATGAAGAACTCGAGATAGAAAGATAGATAGATAAAGAGAGAGAGAGAGAGAGAGAGAGAGAGAGAGAGAGATTTATATATAGAGAGATAGAGAGATAGAGATAGATAGATAGAGAGAGAGAGAGAGAGAGAGGGAGAGAGTGAGCGAGACAAGAAGAACTAATCGATGTACGAAAGAAGAGGGTAAAAGAAGCGTTGGAATAAGAGGAAAGGGAATTGCACGTTTAACGTTTCTCGAAGGTTTTGCCGTCTCCAAGGGGGCGAAAGAAGAAGAAATAAGAAGAAGAAGAAGAAGAGGAGGAGGAGGAGGAGGAGGAGGAGGAGGAAGAAGAAAAGAATAGAAAAAGAAAAGTTGGAACGATCCGTTCTCTTCGTTTCTTTTACTATCGTTATTTTTTAATACACGGCGGATGGCCAATCGTCGCGCGATCCTATCCACCCTCCCTCCCGCCCACCGCTCCGCCACCCAGGCAGCGTAGAGGTTACGGCACGCCAACACCGAGCGAGATAGCTAGGTCCTCCTCAGCTACGCCCGCTTTGTGTGCCTCGGATGGACGCCCACGTACCTTTTAAAATTCGACCGATAGAGAGCGCTGGGCTCGCGCGGGTATTCTCCTCCTAACGAGTAGGGAGAGACGTAGCAGCAACGCACGGCTAAAGTCTCTCCCTCCGTTAGGAGGTGGAGGTGGAGGTGGTGGAGGCGGAGGTGGAGGTGGATAACGTCTCTCTCCCTCCGTTCGGAGGAGCGTCTGCTCGATATGGTGACGTCGGTTGCGTCAGCATGGCGTCACGCTTTTATGTATCTCAATCCCCACCCTCCCTAACCCCAACATATATAACCGTACTCTCCGATCGAACCACCACCTTTTTTCCTCCTCCCGTTTCGCCACTTTTACCGATTTCTCATTTCTTACCGATTTCAAATCTTCCGAGGAATGTTTAGAGAGGAAGTAACAACAAGTGGAAGAGTACACTAAGTGGAGGAGGAGGAGGAGGAGGAGGAGGATGACGATGATGATGATGATGAAGAAGAGGAAGAGGAAGAAGAAGAAGATATAGAAGATTCTGAAGCGGTGGTAGTGGTAATAGTAGAGGTAGGAATAGAAGTCGATGGAGGTACTAGGAGGAGGAGGAGGAGGTGGTGGAGGAGGAGGAGGAAGAAATGAGGGAACAGACGACGACGACGACGACGAAAGCGAAGGAATATTTCTTCATATATATGATGGAGAAAAGAAGATGGTTTTGATCGGCACACGACCGCCATGATCTGCATTGCGACGCGGTTAGTAGTTGCGTCATCGTAAATTTCCTACGGTAAGTTAATCGGACGTAAGGAGCCAGGGAAGAGGAAAAGAATAACTTCTTTTTCTTTCTTTTTTTTTTTTTTTTCTTTTTTTCTGTCTCTAATCCTTCATAAATATTACGCGTATCTCTCGAATGAATGGATAAGTATCGCCGCGTTCTAACCCGACCGATATAATATATTTATATGTAGATATGTATACACACATTTTTATGTGTTCTATATACATATGCATATATATATATATGTATTGTATGTATGTATGTATGTATGTATGGATCGACGAAACTACGTAGTCTCGTCGATCCTTTTATTTCTCGCTCTATATCGCGCAGAAATCATAGAGCGTAGATCCTTTTCTCCCTGTCCTATCTACTGCTGCGAAACTTTGAATACGCGTGACGTAGCAAAATTGTCTGTGACGTCCGAGCAGCAAGTTGCCGATGGGTCGTATTGAATGAGACTGGTCTGACGCACGCATGCGAGCTGCCTACCGATGGAGCATCACCCCTTCTGTCTGTCTCTCGCGCGCTTTCGAATCCCAATCGTTGTTTCGTACCAATGGCCAACGGAGAAACTAGTGCCGCCATCGCTCGACTTCTAATATCAAATTCCTTACCCTTCCTCTTCCTATCTTTTTTATCAACGCGCGTTTACGTTCGTTCGTTCGATCGATAAGAAATATTATTCGACGTTTCGACCTCCCATCAACAAATTTTTTATCATCGACAAATTTATTTCATTAACCAATTTTTTTTTTTTTTTTTTTTTTATACTTTTCGTCAATTTTTACATATATATATGTATATGTATATGTATATGTGTGTGCGTATGTACGTGCGCGTGGGTGTATATATAGATACATAGATATATTAATTTAAATTATAATTAATTAATGTAAATTAATTTAAATATTATATATATATATACACAATATTTTATTTTTGCTGAAAGTATTAAACACGAGTTTTTCCATAAGAGAATTTTCTTAAGAAGATTGGACTTTATGTGATAACTCTCTCTTTCTCTATCTATCCATTTAACCATCTATCTTACTCTCTTTTCTCTCCTCTTCTCCACTTTAAACGTTATTAATATTCCGTCAGTGTTCTCTGTGAAAATCGTAATTCTAGATTCTCGACGATTATCCAAGGACGTAGGTATGTATGAGAAGAGAGATGAGCAACTTTCGAGAGGATCTTGAAGGTAAGTTATGTCTCTAAAAGATGGCTCCAGCGGCAAAGAACGTTTTAATATATTAATTAAAGGATTTCAAGATTTGATGAGATACGCACGTAGGATACTGAGATATAACGCACACGTTCACCCACTCGTAACACCCACTCAACCATTCGCCCATTTTTTCACACACACATACACACAGATATAAGAAGCACACACATTGACACAAGCGCGTGCGCGCATAAACAAGGATAGAAAAACTTGTACGAATAGTCTTTCATGAAAAATAAAAATTCTATTCAATGGAGGAGACACTTACATTGCGTTTGTCATTTCACACACACATTCAACCACCTTAAACTCTGTGTCATTAGTTATTTGCCAAGTAGATTGATATCAACGTATGGTATGACCGGTGCACCGAAAGTAACGATGGTGACGAAAGTTTGCACAAAAAAAAAGGGGGAAAAAGAAGAAAAACATTTCAGGTAAAAACGAAGTTTTCGGATAATATATATTTGATGATAAAAACAAACAAACAAACAAAAATAAAAAAATACAAAAATAAATGAAACAACGAATTCACCGGTAGAGACATCGAAAGTCGCGTATGAGCTTCGTTTGAAAAAATGTATCTCCGTGTAATGTTATTCCGTGTCAATCCCATTATTACCGAACATCATTTCTATATGATCATTTTTCGGCGAGGAAAATGGGGTTCGTTTGGAAAAAGTTTACGAAGTAATTGGGCAAAGACCGAAGGAGGTGGAGAAAGAAAAAAGAAAAAAAAATAGGCGATGAACTGAAAGGGACGAAGGAGATTGAGAGAGAGAGAGAGAGAGAGAGAGAGAGAGAGAGAGAGAGAGAGAGAGAGAGAGAAAGGTCGGCTGAGTAATCCACGCGTGCAAGTTGACCGACAGGTGGCAGGACGGTAGCGTATCGATTTCTTACGAATCTAGGCGGGCTCGAAGTAACGTAGTGGTAGTAGTAGAGGGTAGTAGTATTAGTGGTAGTTATAGTAGTAGTAGTAATAGTAGTAGCAGTGGTAGTGGTAATAGTAGCTACAGAAAAGGACTGGAGAGTTCAAGTAAAACGGCCTGATACCTCGAGCCAGAGCAGCCGACATACTCTGAACTTTCCGTCGATACGAAAACGAAAAAGAGAGAGAGAGAGAGAGACAGAATAAGGATGGGAGTGACCGAGTCAGTCCATAGAAAAGGCTCAATTATCTCCCGCGGGAGACATTTGAAGTAAAGAGAGTGAATGAGTGAGAGAGAGAGAGAGAGAGAGAGAGAGAGAAAGAAATAGAGATAAATGAACATTGACAAATCAAGCGCAATAAGCTAATATTTTGTTGTCCTGCTTCGTCGCATTACTAAAGGATAGGTAGTAAAGTAGTAAAACGCAAAATGGAATAAATTGAGAGAGTAGGTGGGCGTTACGACGAAACCAAGTCTGCTTATGTAAATTTATTGCACGACTAAACGCCCGTTTTAGCCATCCACGAAATTTAATCGGTAGGGAGAGAGAAAGAGGAACAGGAAGAGAGTGAGAGAGAGAGAGAGAGAGAGAGAGAGTGAGAGAGAGAGAGAGGGTATGTGTGTGTGTGTGTGTGTGTGTGTACGAGAAAGATAGATAGATAGAGAGAGAGAGAGAGAGAGAGAGAGAGAGAGAGAGAGAGAGAGAGAGAGAGAGAGAGAGAGAGAGAGAGAGAGGAAGAGAGAAGCGTAGGAGGAATTGTGCGGCCATTGTCGGTAAGTCGGGGATCGTCGTTTAGGAATGTTTCTCATGGGCGTAATCCTATGAGAAATTTCGTTTACGAGAGTAAGAGTAAGGTACTTTTTCTTCCTTCGTCCCTTTCCCTTCGGTTGCCTTACAATAGAGAGAGATAGATAGAGAGAGAGAGATAGAGAGAGAGAGAGAGATACACTCACGACAAAAATCCATATAAGTAAAGATTTACAAGGGGAGGTAGAAGGAGGACGAATATACGAGGGACGAATTTAAGAGGAATATGGCCGAAATATTATCTCTTTTAACCGGGACGGCCGGGGAGGGATAGGGAGGGGAGGGTGGACAAAGTATAAAATGGCGTATTGTACGAAGTACCGAAAGCCAGTCGCGATATGATGTAGTTGATTTAAAGATATTTCGTCTACTCGTATATATGCACATATCTATACCCACACACACGCGCGCGCGCGCACACACACACACACACACACACACATATATGTATATACAAACATATATAGATCGAAAAGAAAATATAGTAGATATATGTAAACGTTTTCACGGAGCAACAGGTAAGAAGAACGACATTACACGAATCCGACTCGATAAATGGAAATGAAATTGGTCATTTTGTTAATCGTGTCGAATGAATCGGGATTAAACGGATCTTTTTCTTTTTTTTTTTTTTTAAATTTGAAGATACGAAGATCGAAAGATAACTATCGTGGAGGGAAGAGAATGGACCTATACGAAATTACATGGTTTTGTATCGCTTAGATGCCGATATATATCTCATTTACGATTCTAAACACGAACTTTCCAACGGAATTCACGCCAATGCGCGTTTTCCAAGCGATCGCTGAAGAATAAACGATATCTCACTCTCTCTATCTCTCACACACACACACACACACACACACACCTCTTGTTAGGTCCGATTAAATCGTTCATCCCGAGCAGCCAGCCAATCGTACGAACCAATCGGACCAATAGGATTTTGTATTTTTCTCCCCCCACCCCACTCTTGAAATCCACGCCTATGGCGTAGGCGCACACCTAGCACCGACTATCACTTCACCGTGCTCCATTCTCTGCGTGTGTGTGTGTGTGTGTGTGTGTGTGTGTGTGTGTGTGTTCGAGCTCAACAAGTTCGTGCTGTATCCTCGCATACGTGGATCCGTATTAAAGTTGAAAATCACCTTCGTCGATCGTCTCTCCCCCCAACCCAACCCCTAACCCCATCCGTCGAGCGTATGTCTCCCATCCATCCACCCCCTTTCTATTCCATGGGAAAACCCACATGACTTTCTTTGATCGATGAGATATATATTGGCTCGTACGAGGATCATCATAATGAACAACAACAACAACAACAACAACAACAACAACCTCGTCGATTAATTTCTTTCGTCTTTACTTTTTCCACCCCCCTCTAGCCAACCTTTCTTACGGCATTTAGAAAGGGACAAAACGAGGGTCCGTCCCTCCCTCCCTCCATCCATCCATCCATCCATCCATCCGCGAAGGTTCATTTCGAGTTCTCCCTCATCGAGATAAAAGTTTTACTCTTACTCGTGGATCAGGGATGGAAGGAGAGGCGAGGGAGGTAGGGAGGGGAGGGACAGGTGGGTGGAACGAGGGGGAGGGCAGAAAAACGACATCTTCGGCGTACTTTTTGATTTCGAGCACGTAGTTATATCGCCCTCGATATATATATATATATATATATATATATATATATATTTCTCTTTTGTTCCTTCTTTCCTTCGTTCTCTCTCTCTCTCTCTCTCTCTCTCTCTCTCTCTCTCACTCTTTCTCTCTAGCAAGACAAATAACGAATCCTTCGAAAAGTCGATATAACTTTGTAGTTACGATACACTTTGAAGACCATTTATCGGAAGATACGAATTCTCCGGAGTGGTGACGTGCTTTCGTTCATTCTTCGTTAATCGAGAAACGTCCTGCTAACGAAATAAAGCGTTAAACTTTTGTTCGAGGTACCGAAAAAAAAGTTAAGGAAAATAGAAAGAAAATAGAATAACAAACAAAAAACACACCTTTATCATTGGGCACGTTCGTCTCGTGCTTTATTCGAAAAGGAAGTGGAAATTTTCTTTTTCCGGTTGAATCGAAGTATAAATGACAAGTTCTTGACGATTATGTTTCCCTCCCCTCCCTATACCTTTCCGTTCCCTTCCCAAACACCAACCAACCCCGGACGCGTCCTAGTCGATTCCGATTAAACGAGATAGCCGAAGAGTTTTCATCTTTTATTAATTCGTTCGTTGGGCTTTACCGTCGTGGATCGCGTCTGCTGACGTAAACAATGACCCGCTTATATTCGCGGCTTTGTACGTCTATTTTAGGCCAACGTTCCGATTCCCCTTATAACTTTATCTCTAGATTTTAAAAAATATCAACCTCTGTATGGAAAATAGGATATCGGTAGAGATTGAAATAGTTAACCTTTTTAGATGTTGTCCGCATTTCGTATCGTCGAGGGAAAGAGAGGTTCTTTTTTAATTAATAAGCGTTTAACGCTCATCTCTCTCTCTCTCTCTCTCTCTCTCTCTCACGCACTCGTTCACTTGTCGTCGAGTGTACCTACTTATAATCGAGAGTAGTGTTTAAAGCGAACCCCTCGGAAAGCCGTGTGACATTACTCGATTTAATCAAATTAAACGACGAGGACTTTAAATGTTGGTTTTTGCTTCTTTTTTTTTTTTTTATTTCATCTTTTGCGTTCCACAAGTACGTACTCTTATAAGTTAAGCGCGTTCACAATAAGTTTCCTTTAACGTGGACGAATATAATCGTTGTAATGGAAAAGTATTCACAAGAGACTATGCGGCTCTTACACGTACACACATACACACACACACACACACACACACACACATATATATATACGTGTACTATTTGTTATTTATATGCAAGCGCGTACATGTATAATATCTTAGAAACGGCAAATCAAAAGACCTGACCGTTGGTACGGCAAATTGAAAATTGTATCCCGTAACAAGATGCGGGCCGGTTCTATTTGTAATCAGAGTAAGTTACAAATGGACCATCAAGCAATTGACAGCGGAAGAGACTCGTTATCCCCTCAAACTGTACCGACCAATTGTTGCTCTCCGTCCAACGATCGTTACGATGTGGCCGTTAACGGCTCCTGACTCGATGAATTATAAATTTTGTTACTTCTTGGCCCGTTAATTTCAACGGGAAATTTCCACGTCGATATTATTATCATCCTTCTTCCCTCCCCTCCCCTCCCATTCCCTATCCCTCACCTTACCCCGACATGATTATTACATCACCCATACCTTTTTACGGTTAGTTGTATTTTTTACTTTTCCTTTTCTCCTTTCTTTTTGTTTTATTTTTCTTTCTTTTTTTTTTTTTTTACTCTCGATCATCGTCAACAGAAGGGACTTTCTCTACGTATATATATATATATAAAAAAAAAAGAAAAAACATAAAAAAAAGAGAAATATAACAACGAAGAACTAAGAAGCCAGAGGTATGGTCGCTATATGAAATTCATTTTAATATCGTAACATCTTCTCGAAGGAAAAACAGGTCGCGAGATATCTCCATCGATGGATTCGATTATTGTATTTCTTTCTCTCTCTCTCTCTCTCTCTCTCTCTCTCTCTCTTTCTTTTTTCTCCTTTTTATTCTTGTCAGTTCGTTCGAATTATCCATATCGCATTATTTCAATATCTCGATACTCGATTACTTATAAGCGTAAGGAATCAAAGTCGTTCGGATATTTGACGTATTAGAAAAAAAAAAAAAAAAAAAAAAAAGAAAAAAAGAAAAAAAATTAATCCACGTGCGAACGTTCGCGCGAGGACCGACATAATAAAATGGACGTTTAGGTGAGTCGCGAAAAGTATTACGGCCTTTTTAAAATACCTCGCGATTGTCTCGGCCGGGAAGAGGGATTCTTTAAAAATGGAAATCGGCGTGATAGCATCCTAGTATCGGAATTCGATATTATTCGTTATTACGGCGTTAGAGATTGATATACTACCATGCAGCACAGTATGCCATGGTAAAACGCAGTGGGAATTTTAAAATAGATCAACCGAGCAATTTGGATATCGAAAATCGATTAATCGTTCCACTTTGATTCCACGTAACGATGTACGACGTTGTTTGTCTTATTTCGTCGAAGATTGTACCTTAGGGAGGGTTTATTAACTTTATTCCTTTTAATCTTTCTCTCCCTCTTTCTCCCCCTCTCTCTCTCTCTCTCTCTCGCTCTCTCTTTTTTTTTTATTTTTATTCATACAAATATGTATATATATATATATATATATATATATTTTTTTTTTGTTTGTTTTTCATAAGAACGTTCTAATCTACGAGATTGGAAACATATGGGTCTTATAGGAATTCGATGATTATTATTCAACAGAGTAATTTCGATTATAACAGGTATTGTTATATTCGTGCTATTTGCACATTTGCATTTACCTGTTCCTCCTTTAACAATATTATTTTCCTTTGTATATTTCAAGCTAAAAACAAAAAGAAAAGAAAAAAAAAAGAAAAGAGAAAGAGAATTACAAAACGAAAGTCAAACAAATAATAATTGTATTTTCTTACAAATTTTACATCTCCCGGCGCAGTCGTCGGGGAAGATAAAAATAATGAAAAATCCTTTTTTATAGTCTTCCGGGGAAGTAATGATATAGATTTTTATTTTGAAAGAAAAGAAATGTTAAATTTAATTAATCTTGAAAAGGCACGAGGTAAAATTAAATTTGTATAGAATTTTTCTTTCTTCCTACTTATATTACGAGATAAATTAGTTTAGGAAACGACGGCGATCGTCGACCGGATATTAGATTTCGTTTATTCTTTTTTTTTTTTTTTTTACAGGCAATTTGCAATAATATTCCGTTTTCTTGAGTTATATGCAATGATGTAAATACGTAATCGAATTAACATCGTTATTGATACATCGAACATTATGGAAAATTTTTCATCTCAAAACGAAGCAAATCCTATTCGATACAATAAACAATAATGTCAACATCGACACTCATATGATTTTTATATACTAATGATTACACAAATTGCACGTATGTATACATGTACATCCACAAACACACACACACACTTTTGAAATGTTTTAAGAAGAAAGATAAAGAGGTATCCCGTATCGAATGAGAATTCGTACACGGATACGGGTCAAGTCACGCGGAATTATCGATACGGAATCGTATCGATAAATAAAATACGAGGTGACTTTTTTGGTCTGGTGACACACAGTGGCAGAGAAATAATATTTTCGATGTTCCACCATGTCGGCTCTGTCGCGCTCGTACTTGTAAAAAGATGCGATTTATTTGTCTCTCCGTATGAGTCCTTCCTCGTTCCCGACGTATTTCCTGACGAAAAAACAAAACAAAACAAAACAAAAAAAAAATCCACACGCGTGTTCATCTTCGAGCTAATAATACCGCGTTGTTGTCGCTTTCTTTTTTGTTTCTTCTTCTTTTTTTTTTTTTTTTTTTTTGTAAAAAGAAAAGAGAAAAGAACCTTTTTTTTCTCTCCTCGATCATTAGTCCCCGTCAACGAGTAATACGGAATTATTGAAATAATCCCGTGAATTAATAACGAAGTTGATTCGATTCATACATTGCAATGAAATCTTTTAATTCGCCCGAAAACTCGATATAAATCGAGTCGTATTGAAAGAGAAACTTTTTAACTCTTCGCCCACGTAATTCTAACTTCCATAATTATCGGTAAAATATTCGGAGTTAAGATTGAATGAGGAAAAAGAAGAAAAGGGAAAAAAGATTAGCCGTTGAGCCCCATCCCTTCAGCTATGTCACTATCTTACAGGACCGCAACGAAATTTTAATAATTTTGTGCCTCTGCGAAGGATGTTAGAACGTTGCATGAGAGTTTCCTGCAAGAAAAATCTGTTTTTATATATATATATATATATATATATATATATATATATATATATAAATAAAACTTCACGGAACAACGTGAAATTATTAGTTATACGATTTACGTTTTCTTCTTGACAAAAAAAAAAAAAAAAAAGAAGAAGAAAAAATATATAAAAATTCATCCTCCCCAAAAAAATGTCAATTTTGTGGCTACGAGAACGTATCCTCCAATCTCATTTAAACGAATATACGGAATATCGAGCTTTAACGAATGAAAATTTCGTGTAAAACACTGTTAAAGAATGTAACAAATGTCGATATGACAGATACACGTGATAGATATAAAATAATATTAGTTGGGTCATATAAATGAGAATGAAATTTTGTCTTTGATGTTAAACCGTAAATGTTTGCGTAAGATGATATCGTATAAACGCGACTGTCTATACTATTCGGGAAAAATCTTCTCGGAGAAAATTAGAAATGGGGAAAAAAGAGAGAGAGGGCGGGGGGGGGGGAAGGAAAGAAGAAGGAAAGATACTTGGTGGAGGGTTTGAAGTGTAAAAAAAGGATCAGGAAAAGGGAACGAGCGAGTGACCATACAATCCTTGATTAGTTCGGGTGTGTCCACCGGGTTGTTTCAGTCTCAAGGTTGTTTAAACAATCTCACGTGTTGTCTTTGTTGCTAATTGACCGTACCGTGTTGCGATTAAAAAATAGATATATCAAGGGTAAGCCAATAGGACAGGCGTCAATCGTTTGACCTAGAAGCCTACATTTTCTGTGTTGGCTGTCAGGCCGATGGAAGTACATTAGCGAGAGAATAAACATTTCGCGAGAGAGATATTAGCGAGAGAGAATAAACATATCGCGGGAGAGATATTATCGAGGAAAAAATATAAAATAAACGTGTTGGCGATAAGACATACGCCTCGTATGTCTTATTGAGACGATATGCGGTGTTCTAACGTAATCTCAAGGACAAAGCGATGTGATTGAAGAAAGAGGATCTTCTTGGGTTCAAAGTTTATCGGACTTATCCGGTGGAACACGGTCGACAGTGAAAATAGATAAAAAGAAATGGATGAAATGTTCCTTCTGGTATTCGTTAACGCCACGAGAGAAGATAAACAACGCGTTAATTCGATCAGTGTGAGAAGAAGACGACTTTTACTTGCGTGGTTGTACGTGTAAGTCCGCGTGTCTCTCTCTCTCTCTCTCTCTCTCTCTCTCTTTCTTTCTTTTGGCGTGTGCATGTGCATGTACATGTGCGCGCGCGCGTGTATGTATTTTTAGATAGGAAAACAGACGGACAGGGTAACCCCACGCGAACGCTGCAAATATTCCGTTTTTCTCTACCCACTGAGATTTTCCTTCCGTGCTAGATTAGAAAAAGCTTGGTAATCACTTTGAGCACGGAAATGTCGCGCGAAATCGTCAGGGACCCGTTCCGTGGGATTTTCACGTTTTAACGAGAAAAATAAATGGACGCGAAATGGATTGTATTAGAAAAATTAACAGAAAATAATTTCAATCGAATTCGTTGCTTCCCTCCGCTTTTTTTACCTTCCTCTTCTTTTCTTCTTTCTTTCTTTTCTTTTCTTTTTTTTCTTTTTTTTTTTTTTTTTTTTGTTTTGTTTTCAATCAATTCGCGAACCTAATCCACGCCGTTAATTGCGAGATACGAGATTGATACATAATTGTAGAAAATTGGATAGTTACCCTAGAACGAGTATACCCAACTATATAATTTTTTTTTTTGCATTTAACTTGAATGCGTTAAAAAAGTAATTCATAGGTTGAAAAAATGTCGACAAAAAAATTCACACGTTTATCGGATACGCGTGTGTTATTTGTTCGTTGAAAAATCAACGAACAAATAGATCACCACGTCGAACGGAGGAGCATTTTGATAATTAACAATATTTTGTCAAGATTCCAAATTTTGGTCGACGTTCGTCAAATTCCGAAGGAACAGAGTAAAGAGAACGATATGGATGGATAGATAGATAGATAGATAGATAGATAGATAGATAGATAGATAGAGAGAGAGAGGGGGGGGAGGGGAGGAGAGAGAATGAGATCGATGGTTTAGGAACGTGGAATCATTGTTGAATCGTATGGTTCGGCATTGCGGCGAGATTAACTCGATATTACGATGGAAATACGCTGATAGCGTTCGAAACGTCGAATGGTCAAAGGAGGTGATGGTGGATGTAGAGATAGCGAAGGAGGTGGAGGTGGAGGAGGAGGAGGAGGAGGAGGAGGAGGAGGAGGAGGTGGTGGTGGTGGTGATGGTGGTGGTGGAGATGGAGTTGGAGGCCTTACAAAGATAGCTCGTTTTCAAATTGGCTCTGAGAGCCAATGATCGTTCGAGCACGTAATCGATGTAATTTAATGAATGACGGGCCGGTTTGCGCTCGAGCACACTCGAGAAGGAGAAGCCATAGTGAGAGCCTGCATTACGCGTACCATATCTGTCTATGTACCTATATATATATATATATCCATCCATGTACGTACACGTATACATATCTATATGTACGTACATACGTACGTACATCTTGTATATACTGTTCTACGTAGATACACATACGCAGAGAGAGAGATAGAGAGAGAGAGAGAGAGAGAGAGAGAGAGAGAGAGAGAGAGAGAGAGATTTCTGTTCAAAGAGAGAAGAGGATTGTCGAATAGGCGCAGCCCGCTGCCAGTCAAGGAATTAATCCATGAGACAAGACGTGTGGACGGGGACTTCGAGAAACCCATGGAGAATCGTCGAGGTCGCATTAGAATTATATCTCGTTTACGTATTCTACCTGCGACTTCCTCTTCTCCCAACACCATCCATCCTCCTCCTCCTCCTCCTTCTCTTTCTCGCCACCATCGCTACCACCACCACCATCAGCACCACCCTCATCCTCCTCAAGTTCTCCCACGCTCGTCCCAACTTCACCACTCCCCTCCTCACCCCTATCCCATTAATAATAACATCACGGATTTTGGACGTCTTTCCATGTTCCAAGTCTCGTGTTTCCTCGTTCACTCTTCGGGCGCTAACTTTCCAGATGCTGTTGTTCCAGATGTCCTAACGTGTCTACGTTATGAAATTAAAAACTATAAAAAAAAAAAAAAAAACAATAAATAATGAATAATGCGACAGAGACACGGTACGGATTAAGCGCGTTCGATATTTAACATCGATATTGTCCAAAAAAAAATTATCGATCCATCGTTGATACTCCATCGTTCGGATTCCCTTTCGAATTCACTCAAATTTATCCATTACGTACGTACGTATATATCGAATCGTAATCGACCGTATACCTCGTAAAACACCTTGCCAGATAAAAGAATAATTATTAGGAAGTGTGCCGATAGATTTGATTGTATATATAGTACCAAGTCCGACCTCGTACTATGAATTCCTTGAACGGTATTCGTATTCCCGTATTAATTTGGTTTTCGGGTACACGTGATCGATACTATCGACTCTATTAGGCAACGTTCTATGTTCGCCCATACTTCCGAAAGTTAAACAATCTTTTTGTTATTGTTGTCGTCTATGGTTCGAATGATGATTAGATCAATGGCGAAAAGAGAACGAGAAAGATGCGAAGGAAAAAGATTATATATATATATATATATATATATATATATTTATATAAATATATATATATACACATAAAGTTCCAGATGGTCGCACGCTAACTGGTAATATCCGCATGGAGCTGCGAGAAAATCCATTCACCGATATCTTCGTGTTCTCTAGCGCGTCTACTCCACTTCGTTAGGACTCATCGAGGCAAGGAGAAACGATGAGAATGGCGGAATAGAAGGAGAAGGATGAAAAGGAGGTGGAGGAGGAGGGGAGGAGGAGGAGGAGGAGGAGGGAGTAACTAAGGGCCTCGGAAATCTCGCATTCCATTCGTTCGTTCTAATCTCCCGTGCAACAATTCCGAAATTTCGGACGGACCGACGGATAGGTATTTGATAATCCAACGAAAAAAATTCATATCTTTCCTTTTTTATCGCTAATTCACGCTACTCACGAACGAGTAACATCGCGAGCATAGATCGTTGCCTGGCGTTGCGTTACGTGTTCGATCGAATAGTCGCTTCTAAGCGTCCACGAACGGTAAACACGACGGTTCTTTTTATAAAATAAAGAAAGAAGAAGCAGAAGAAGAAGAGGAGGAGGAGGAGGAGGACGAGGAGGAGGAGGAGGAGGAAAAAGAAAACGAAGAAACGACAGCGTAGGTTTGTGGATGGATATCGCCGCGCACGTATCGAAAAAGGGAAAATACAACGAAAGAGAAAGAGAGAAAAAAAAAAAAAGCTTCGACAAACACAGAAATAAATCGGATCAGAGTTTTTTCTTGGGGTCTCGTAGCGTACCTTCGTCGACCCTTTTAAAAAAACGATCGATGTCGATTTCTCGGGATGCGAGGGAAAAAGATTAAAAATAAAAAAATAGAAAGAAAGAAAATAAATAAAAAATAAAAAATAAAAGAAGGAAAATCATTCGGATCGTTGGCGGGTCTTAGAGATGGAAGGAACCAACATTAACGTCTTATGCTCGACGA
>OU964967.1:6539691-6552191 GCA_918808275.2 Dolichovespula sylvestris
ATATGGGCCTTTGGGATCAGGCGTTGGCGTTAAGGTGGTTACGGGACAACGCAGCCGCCTTCGGCGGTGATCCAGATTTGATAACGATTTTTGGCGAATCAGCAGGCGGAAGCTCGGCTAGCCTTCATCTTATTTCCCCGGTAACCCGTGGCCTCGTACGCCGTGGTATACTTCAAAGTGGCACCCTGAACGCACCCTGGAGCTATATGACCGGTGAAAAGGCACACGAGGTTGCCCGTGTCCTCGTTGACGATTGCGGCTGCAATTCTACGATGCTCCAGGAAAATCCAGCTCGCGTAATGGCCTGCATGAGATCAGTCGACGCTAAAACGATATCCGTACAACAATGGAACAGTTATTGGGGTATCCTAGGATTCCCGTCCGCTCCGACCATCGACGGTATATTCTTGCCTAAACATCCCCTCGATCTCTTACGCGAATCCGACTTCAAGGACACCGAGATTATCATCGGAAACAACGAGAACGAAGGTAAGGGAGAAAGGAGGATCAATGGTATAGAGCGTGCATGAAGCTTTTTGTTTGTCTTTTTCTCTTTTCTCGTTGTTCTGCTTTCTGTCTTTTTTTTTTTTTTTTTTTCTTTTTTTTCCCTTATATAACTGATAAGATAAGATGATCTATGATCCGTCTGATGTCTCCCAAGACTTCTTTGGATGTTGCCTTAGAATATATATATATATGTATATATATTTTTTTTGTTTCTCTTAATTTTTTATTTCATCCGGTCCAGTCCCATCGAAAGATCGTTCTAAAAATCGTTAAACGTCGGTGGTATTACTTTTTGATGCACGACACGGATGAGCTATTATTTCATTCAGGAAACGAGCCGTATCATTCTGGCCTTTGGTACTTTGCGCGGCGCGGTTAACCAATCTCAACGAGTGTTTATCGCAAATTGACCATTAATTTAACTTCGCCCGAACGTTTTCGCCGTGGCTTTCGGGCTCGAGTGGGAATGAGAAGGAAGAGACACGTAGAGAGTGAGAGAGAGAGAGAAAGAGAGAGAGAAAGAGAGAAAAGAAGAAACTTCGAAGCTTCACGAATCGAGTTAACTTTCATAAATTTATTACTATATACTCCCGTAGCCACTTTGTAAAAGTAAAGGTGAAGGGCGAACGTCGTTTTCTTCTTAAAAATCCAATTTATCTTTCTTGGTGCAGGCACACCGACCGATTCATCGATCCACTCGGCACCTTTTAGTTTCGTTAAAAGAGATACAGAACTTTTTAAATCTTCTTCTCCTCCTCCTCCTCCTCCTCCTCCTCCTCCTCCTTCTTCTTCTTCTTCTTCTTCCTTTCCCTTTGCAAAGATCGAACTTTCCCCGCTAATATCTAATTTATATATAACCTACAATATATATATATATATATATATATATATATATATATATATATATATATATATATATACACACACACATACTACATATAATATTAATAATATATATATATATATATATATATATATATATATATATATATAATTGGCGATTAGTATCATACTCCATTAAACATATATAGTAATTATACAAAGAGCATTGTAAAATATATCATCGTTTAATACGTTTCGTGTTAAACATTCCCTACAATACACGATAATTAGGTCTAGATAATGGAAAGACGAGTGTTTATCGTTGTTTGTAATTACGATCTCACTACAATTATGCAATTACCACTCTATATATATATATATATATTTACGTGTTGTTGTTCAAGAGAAAGCTATTTATGTATGCAAATTCAAATTTGCGAGATACGTCTTCAAAATGTCCTAATAATTTTCTTTTCCTAATCCGTCCATTCAATCTAACTTCGCATCTAAAGTCGATTGTCCCGATATCAGCGTCCTTTTTCTTATACATAAAAAGGTTATTCACGAGGCTTATCGTACATAACTAAATCACACGTTTCGTCTCTAACAATTTCAAGTAATAGTGATTAAATGCCTCGTCAGATCCTTTCGTAGCAACTTTTGTTTTCTTTTTTTTTTTTTCTAATATCAACGATAGTTAAACACAACATGTTGTTTTTCGATCGATTCTTACACATTCTAAACACGTATCCATGGGTGTTGCGTATGTGTGTGCATGCGCGCGCGCGCGCGCGCATGTATCTTAATTATACAAGATGACATACGTACTATGATTATAAATCCCATGTAAAGATTATTAGATACGTATAGAATTTTATACGAGTCATTTGATATAAAACGCGAAAGAAAATAAAATCATTTGATAACGTATCGAAATAACGTTTCGTTTAATCATTCAATAATATATATATATATGATATATGATAATGTATAATACGACGTTTTCTATACACATATATCATAACACGATAAAGGAATACATTAACTCGTATCTTTTAGTATGAAAAGTGAAATGTTCTCGAGAAAGAGTTCTCCCTAGCAAACAAGCAAGAAAGCAAGTAAACAAGCAAGCAAGCAAGCAAGCAAGCAAAGGAACGAGCATGCACGTTTCGACTAAAATAAACTCGTTTTGTATCCTCGTTCCTTTCCTCTTTTCTCTTCTTCTTCTTCTTCTTCTTCTTTTTTTTCCACTCCCTTTTTCTCTTTTTCCCCTTCCTGTTTTTTTTCTTTTTTTTTTTTCCCTTTCCGAGATTAGGCTATTCCGCGAGAGCTGATAAATTACGAAAGCGAAGTCGAGTGGTGGTAGGTGAATAGTAAGGAATGTACATCGTAAAGGGTACTTACATGTAAGATATATACATATCTAAACACATACAGCGTGTGCATATATATATATATATACGTACGTACGTATGCGTCTACGTGTATATACATACATACATACATACATACATACATACGTATATATATGTATATACATACGTATGTAAGCTTAAATCTCAGATTTTCAGCCGACAAGGTTACGTGCCGTTGGAAAGATCGTGACGAAAACTACGAGCTTTCGGAATAACATCGTGAATTTGTCATTACACACCGGTCTCGTCGTATCAAACCGACCGAGTAGAACATACACACGATCTTGTTAAAAGTTAGGAGGGTAACCCAAAATCCAAGCTTTAATTCTCCCGTACTGTTTCAGTTCTATAACTAAAAGCACACACAGAAAAACCTTTTCGTATTCCGAATTTCATCGTCTTTGTTTTCGACCGTTCGAGTCACACCGGATCATTAATAGTCGTTTCTCGCTTGGCGAAAGCTCAATTAAGCTCGCCCACCCCCCCCCCTCCCCCCCTCCCCAACACTCTTCCTCCCTTTCTCTCTTTCTCTTTTTCTTTCCATCTCTCTCTCTCTCTCTCTCTCTACCTATCCCTTTCTTCTTTCTCGTTGAATCTCTTTCACCTTTCTCATGAAATCAGAAGGCCCATTCTTTTTGCAGGAGCAATCTCATTGGAACTAAAACTTTTTCTCTCTTTTCTTTCTCATTTCCCTTTCTCCCCTCTCTCTCTTTTTTTGCGATTTCTTCTTTTCTATCTCAGTCTCTCTGTTTGCCCGTCTGTCTGTCTGTATGTCAGTCGGCCTCTCTCTCTCTCTCTCTCTCTCTCTGTATCTTTCTCTCTTTCTATCCTTCTAGAAAGTTCATCACTACTCGAATAACGAACAGAGAGAGAGAGAGAGAGAGAGAGAGAGAGAGAGAGAGAGGGAGAGAGAGAGATTTATAATATTTGCGATCTGGTCACGTAATACTCTCGAACGGAACGATCCATGAATCAAAGGATAGGTTAATTAGCTGAGTTATAATCAAAAAAAAAAAAAGAAAAAAGAAAAGAAAAGAAAAGAAGAGAAAAGAAAAGAAGAAAAAAGAAAAGAGAAAGAAAAAAGAGGAAAAAGAAAAAAATCCTCTCTTCTCATTCCGCTCGACTTCCTTTTAGATATTTTATTTATTGGTTGATATTATTTGTAGAGTAAATACGGTGTAGTTAGATCGATCAATTTTGTATTTCCAATGAACGGAATATATATATATATATATATATATATATATACACACATACATTCCTCTACAACGTTTAATATACATGTTAAGGATCCAAAGAGATCCTTACGGTTGTTGTATTTTACCGGTGTAAAAGCATTGAGAATCAATAATAATTTATTGATAGTGATCAATAGATCAATAAGAAGTTCGATACTTCACCGAACAGCTATCATTAATGTATAATGTGTGACTACATACACACAGGGTGGGTAAAAAGTTTTCAAGCGATATTAAGTATCGATATCTCACTTTCTTTCGAAAATTTTTATCAATTCGTTTGTCTTTTTTATTTTCTTTGTTGTTGTTGTTGTTGTTGTTGTTGTTGTAAGATTGTCGTGGGTTTGAAAAAATCTGTAATGGAAACGAAAATAATTAAGCCGAAAAATTTACCCAAAAGGGGAAAAAGAGCAATTTATTTTTAAAACCATCTTAGAACTTTTGACACGTCCCGTATATATGCACTTTTATGTATTTTTATTTATTTATTTATTTATTTATTTTTTTTGTATGTCAATCGAGTAATTCGAAAACAAATAGAATTGAACTTTTTTCTTTCTCTCGTCGATCGAAATAACGATTCCAATCTCCTTGAAAATTTTACGAAGGAAATTTTTTAATTTTCCACGTATACCCGGGTATATATATTTTTGATTCGAGTATATGGAACGAATTTGTGTAAAAAAATAATTAAGCGATTTCGAAATGAAAGATTGAAAGAAAATGAAAAGTGGTTATATTCTCGTATCGATCGAAGTCAATGATGCTTTTGAATATACGTACTTGCATTCTAATTTATAAAGATACTATGCAGTAAATATATATATATATATATATATATATATATATATATATATGTATGTACTTATTTTGTAATTGATATAAATAAGATAAATTTATTCAACTCTCCCATTGAAATAGTTTTTAAATAACCACAAAGTTTTTCTATTTCGAAAGTTTTACAATGAAAATCATTGCGAGTCATTGCAAATCGTGCAACAATTGTTGACATACGATATTTTTCAAATCTACCGAAATTATTCAACGTCAAGTAAACGATTGAGAATTTACTTTTTTCCCCTTTCTCTCTCTCTCTCTCTCTTTCTTTCTCTCTTTCTTTTATTCACGTAATATACGAATAGCCTATGCACGTTCATTTAACAAAAGTACTTTATGAACCCTTCGTTAAGGGTCTATTCGTCGTTAGTGGGATCGATATATAAGAGCATTGTGTGTCGAGGAGAAACAAGGTTGTTATTTAAGTAGAAAGAGAAGAGAGAGAGAGAGAGAGAGAGAGAGAGAGAGAGAGAGGACGAAAAACGATTTCGTTAAATTAGATTCGCCTTGTCTTTATCTATTGGTCTCGATACGTCAATCCGGTGTGTTCTACCTTCGCAAAGAATAATTGACGTCGTTCAATAATACCGTGAAGAGATTCGAAAGGGATGTTGTTATATTCGTTAACCAATGCGCTATCAAAACGGCTTTAAGATAGAATACAAGAAAAAAGGAAAATAGCACAATTTATTCCTAATAATGAAAATATCGATCCGGTATAAACAGAAAGAAATAAAAAAGAGAGAGAGAGAGAGAGAACAAAATTTGCAAGACAATCGAATAAACATGAGGCATGATACTTGGTACAATAATTATCAGCATTATAGTAACGATTATTAGCTTTATTATGAAATAGAGAGAGAAGGATAGACGGAGAGAAAGAGATGAACATGATTTATTTTCCGAGTATTATGCCCGGTATAAGAAGAAGAATAAAAAGAAAGAAAGAAAGATAAATTGAATGATAAAGAAATAAATATAAAACACGATATCTATTAGATAAATTATTATTATGATAGTAATAACATATATATATATATATATATATATATATATATATATATATTATAGTAACGATAGTATTACATTACTATAACGATAGTAATAATTTTTATATCACGAAAAAGATGGATAGACAAATAAAGAGAAAGGGAGAGAAAGAGAGAGAGAGAGAGAGAGAGAGAGAGAGAGAGAGAGAGAGAGAGAGAGAGAGAGAGATTCATTACATCAAAGATGAAATCAACTATCGAAAATAAATTGCTTTTGAGTATTACCTAATGTGTTTTATCATAGATCGAACGAATGAACGAACGAACGAACTAAATCTAATACTATCCTCTTTCTCTTTCGTATAGTCCGCTTTAAGCTAGAGACGGAACTGAGGTCATGTTAATTGATTGACGTTCCACGCCGACCTTCCCTCTAACAAGCAAGCGCTGCTGCTACCTCGTTCTCGTTATTTCCGTATTCTCGACGCCTACGTGATGCGCGCGCGTACATACATAGGTACTTACGAGAGAAAGGGAGAGAGAGAGAGAGAGAGGGAAAAGAGAGAGAGAGAGAGAGAGAGATGTCATCGTTCCTATATAAATATATCTATCATAGGTATTTTATAGATGTATGGTTTAGATTTTATCCGGTAATTTTTATCGCACTCGCGTTCGATATCATCATTGTTTATATAAAATTTTTCTTACAACGTACGTACGTAATTACGCATGCATTGTACGCGGATAAATATTTGTTACAAATATTTGTTTATACGTATACAATATGCACGTAAGTAACACGTATTTACGTTTTCATTTTTAATCGAGCAAGTAGGATATATGTACGTACGTACGTATGTATATATGTATGTATGTATGTATGTATGTATGTATGTATTTATGTATCTGTATGCATTTCAACAGGCGGGACTCGACTGTTTTATTAGAAAATAAAATAAGAATATAACAAAGTAATAAAAAGTAATATAAAATATTAATCCAAATAAATTGGAACGCTATCTGTCAAAAATAAAAGTTACTCCCTTTTCTTCTTTCTTTTTTTCTTTTCTCTCTCTCTCTCTCTCTCTCTCTCTCTCTCTACGGATGAAAAATATACGGCAGGTTCGTTAAAGTTATTATTAATTCGTTTAAAGCTACCGAAATTTTGCAGATATTATACAAACTGTTCTCGATGAAGCGTCTATATATATATATATATATATATATATATATATATATATATATATATATACATATATATGTATATACATATTACCGTTGGTATCCTATCATTGTGCGTGCATGTGTTCGTAAAGCTTTTATCGCTCGAAGGTCATTTATATAAACTTTTCATTAAATCTCGTATATCAGTGTAAAAATAAAATTGTTTTTATCTTTGTTAATTTTTTTTGTCAGTGAACGTGATCGTTTTATACAACGTCATAAAAATAATGTCGACGTTAGATCGTGACGAATGATTTCTCATTTTTTTCTATTTTTATTTAACAATTTTTGAAACCTCTCTCTCTCTCTTTTTCATTAGTAAAAATATCAACGTATACGGATAAACATTCTTTGTTTTTAATTATATTCGAAACGAACATTTAGAAAATATCGGATATTAAATAATAATATACGAGAACGGATGGTTTGACATTAACGCGGAGAAAGAAAATATTCGTCGATTAGTATTATAATCGCGAATGTTTTCGCGTTTGTGATTCTCGTGTTTTCGATCAATTAGATATTTACGGGGCATCGCGCAAAGTAACTATTGCATATATGTAAATCGTAATTTTTACTTTTATTATTTCTCATTAATGCGAAATGAAATATGGCGAAAAAAGGGATTACTACTCCCGTTTTTCCACATATTACCGTAGTAAATTTTATGCCCTAGTCTGTACGAGAACCGATATCGTTGCGACTAAAGCGCAATTGTCGGTAATATTTTTGCAAATTGTTCGGTCGGCCGTATCTTGGACTAGGTCGAGCGTTAACGAACGACGCTTTTAATTTCAATTTACGCGCAGGGTATATACATATTTCAAAAGAACGTTAAAAATCTAAGAGAGAGAGAGAGATAGGAAAATATAGAAAGAAATAGAGACACGTGATTCTTATTAAATTATATAATATATTCGACATTAATATTTATTATTAATACGAGGAATAAATTATTCGTATAATCTTATACTCGAATCTTCGTTAATTTTATTCAATAACGTTTACCATAAGAAGAAAATAATATCGTCTAATTGTTATTCGAATCGATAGTGGGCACACACACACACACATGTATATATATATATATATATATATATATATATATATATATACATAGATATACGTATAGATATACGCGTAGAATATTTTTTTATTTAAATACAGTCTTACGAGCTGTAAAACACGTCAATTTGATTCTTTGAAAATGACTTTTCCAACCGTTAAAATCTTTCGTCAACTTTATTTTTCATGTTTGTTCGTTCTTATCGGTAACACTAAAAAATGATTATATCGTACATTAAATACACACACACACACACATATATATATAAAGTATATTATAAAGTTTATACGAATTTTCCACGAGATATTTTCAACGATTATGTAATAACTTTAAAGGGTGCGACCTGATTAAGATTAAAAGAAAAAAAAAAAAAAAACAAGTGCGATCGTAATCGTAAACGAGGTTCACCAACGTCGCCAGTTATTATCGTTAGCAGGTGAAAGTGATATTTTTAATTAGTCCGTAGGTATACGTTCGTAGGGAGCTCGTTTCATCGGACTATTAGTCGTAATACATAATTAAAATTTGCCAGAGATGAAATGCAACTTCATCCAGCGCACTCGTATTCGGAGGTAATCGTAGCCACAGCAGAACGTACCAGAGGTATGTACATATACATACACACACACACACACACACACACACAAACACACACACACATATATATATATATATATATATATATATATATATATACGGTGACCCAACAACCCTGCGGGTACCTACAATCTCAGCTTACAAACCGCATCTATCAGATAATTAAATGGGTCATAAGATGCTTTTTGGAAAGGAGCACTCCGTTGATTATTATTTTTCCTTTCCAATCTGAGAGAGCTTCTTTACGAGAGTTAGAGCGAGAAAAAGAGAAAGAGAGAATCAGAAAGAGAGAGAGAGAGAGAGAGAGAGAGAGAGAGAGAGAGAGAGAGAGAGAGAGAGAGAGAGTGTCTGTGTGTGTGTGTATTCTTTTACGTCGAGATACGTATCAAAAGGATAGTGAAGATAATATTCATGTACGTAGGTACGAAAGTTAGTTAAGCGCCGTCGTTACTCTCCAATAAATAATAAATTATATTTATACAACGTCGAGCGAGGTGACGTTTTTATTAAATGATTATTTCGATACCTCGCCCATTGAATCGATATCTTTATTTATTCGATCATCGATACGATGTAGAGGTACTTGTATATTACCTAATCATATTATATTTTATTTTTACGTTATCGCGATAACTCTATTGCTATTGAGATATTTAATGAGTGTTCCGATAAACGATAATAAAGAAAACGTTAATTAGAACGAATATGATCGATAATAATTATATATATATATATATATATATATATATAAAGAAAGAGTTATTCGAAACCTTATTACTCGTCGACGTGGATAGAGTTCGTCGATTAATTTATTATTCAATTAACCCGTTAATATTTTAATCATATATTTATATCTTCCTTTTTTCTTCCTCCCCTTTTTCCAATGATTTTTATTTTTACTTAATTTAATTTAATTTAATTTAATTTAATTTTTTCACAAAGAAGAAAAAAGGCTCGTTTCAACGGGGTTGATGGGTCGATCGTACTCGCATACATACATATATACGCATACGTACTCGCATACATAAATCCATGTATTTTCACACGCAGGCACAGCCTTGTTAAGAGGTACAGTCCGTTTGTGTGTTTTACAACGCGCCGATAAATGAATTATTTATCATGTTTGCGCTTAGAGTTCGGCTCGCTGAAAATTACGAAGTTAATAAGGGTTTTGGATGCGCACGGATAGGGCATATAGTCCGTGCCACCGAGGGCGTGTTCTACCGTGTTAGATGGACGTAGTTGTTGTGTACGTTGAAACGTACACGCCGACGGCGCTTAGGGAAATCATGCGAGCATTCGCACGGATTTTCTACTTGCTATTACATAATTTATTCTCTATGCAATGCCACGGACGAAAGTCACTTGGTTATATTGGACTAAAGTTACTTTCGAGCCCATTATCGTTCTTACGTTTAAGCGTTCTACGGTTCCTCGATCCACGGTCCACCCCTTCCTACCCTCTTTCATCCCCCTTCACCGATTCAACGTCGACAATTTCTTTTAAACGTACCTTCGACGATTCCGAGCCCGACGAAATTCTTCCTTTTATTTAACGAAAATGAAGAAAGAGAAGGGAAAATAAATAAATAAACAAACCAAGAGAGAGAGAGAGAGAGAGAGAGAGAGAGAGAGAAAATAAAAAAAATACCTACTTCAAAATATAATTTCAATACTTTTCTCGATCATTAGGTATAACATATATATATATATATATATATATATAAAGATGGGGGAAAAAAAAATTGACACAAACAATGTTTCAACCTCTCGGCATTTTGATACGTTAACGTTTCATTGAATTTACTTCTCGTAATTAATTCTAATTCGGGTAGTTTGAAACTATAATAATCGTGTGGTTAATCTTGTATCCCCGATTGGATCGTTCTACCTTCGTGTAACGCATTTAAAAACGTATTATCGCGTTAGATCGATGTTTCGTTACATTCGTCGTACCATGCAATTGTTAACCGTATTTTGCGCGACCTACCGACGTAAACCAACGACGTCTGACTCGAGTTACGATTTTTTTTTTTTTTTTTTTTTTTTTTATAATATTTCCATATGGAATAATTGGATAAAAAAAAGGATAAGTTACGTCGTCGGGCGGGTGCATCTGTCCAGACGCAAGCCACGCAAGTAAAAATATTTACGCGTGTTTTGCGTGTATCGAGGAAGAAAGAAAACGCAGAGGAAAAAGAAAAAGAAGAAGAAGAAACAGAACGTCGGCCATTTTGTCGGTTCTTCGGTTGAGAACGAAATGTCGAAAAGATGTCGATTGTATTAGAGTTTCGTTTCCAAGAAAAAAGAAAAAAAAAAAAAAGTAAGAAAGAAAGAAAGAAAGAAAGAAAGAAAGAAAAGAAAAATGACGTTCAATCGGAAACATATTTATTTAAATGAGAAACGCTTGATAACAATTGAAACGGCATCAAAGTAACGGGATATTATTATATCTCTATCGCGTGGTTTGGCGGTCGGTCGATAAAAAAAAAAAAAAAATAAAAAAGAAAAAAGAAAATAATAAAAAATAAAGAAATATCCAATTCTCGCGATACAAAACTTATCGACTTTTACGGGCTTGGTTTTGGGACGTTGAACGAGATTCTCAACTTTGCTGTGAGAAATTGTGGTGACCCGAGAATCTTCACTTAACCGTGTCATGCCCGGAACTTAGAGAAGAGAGCTCGACGTCGACGACGATCTTATATCGTAAGACTGTGAGATAGAGAAAGATATAGAGATAGAGCGAGAGAGAGAGAGAGAGAGGGAGATAGTAGGTGAAGTAACACGAAGAAGAAGAGACGTCAGTCACCCTTTAAGAGAAAATAGGAAACGTGTGGTCTATTTTTTTTTTTTTATTCTCATTTTTCTCCTGTACCTCTCTCTCTCTCTCTCTCTCTCTCTCTCTCTCTTCTATTTCCTTCTCTATTCCTTCTCTCAGCAACTTCTTGAAGGTGAACTTCGACGGACAGGAGAATGTCGTGCCGCGGAAGTCGACTCCACTCCATCCGATTTCGAAACGAAAATTGAGACGTACGTATCTACGTATCTACGTATCTACGGATCTACGTACGTACGTACATATATCCAACGTAAGTACACATAGAAGAAAATAAGGAGCTAGAAGGAGCATCCTCAACGCATGTTCCTCCAAGCTTGTTTATCCACTGCCTTTTAGAACTTTGCTCCTTCTATCTTTTCCTATCTCTTTCTCTCGTGATCTAGTTTTCTTTTTATTTCTCCTCTCTCTCTCTCTCTCTCTGTTCACGACATATTTTACTTACTCTCTCCCATACCGCATTTTACATAACAATGCTCTAGAACGTTGGTTCCTTATATTTGTGATCGCAATATATTTCTTCTTCTCTCCTTGTTCTTATTCTCCGTTTTTCTATCTTTTTTTTTTTTTTTTCTGTCCCTTTTTTTTCCCATTCCTTTCCATCGCGACTCTCGTTTATCTATTTCACGCACCGGTACGGCCCACACGGCGAAGCCTACAACGATCTTTTTTTTCTTTTTTTTTTTTTTTTTTTTAGGAATTCCGTGGGAAAGAAAATGAAAAGGAGTAAAAAGAAGGGGAAAAAATTTTGGTCGAAAACGTTTCGAAGGAAAGGGTCGATCGATTTTTTTTTCTTTCTTTCTTTTCTTTTTTTTTTTTCTGTTTTTCTTTCGGAGTCACCTAAAGGGACCATTTGGTGGACCGTTCTCGGGTCTTCAAATTTTTATACGGCGGAGGCTCTCTCTCTCTCTCTCAATTTTTCCTTCGTAATCGATAGAAAAGTGGTGGGTCTGCCATTTTTATTAC
>OU964967.1:6554691-6562191 GCA_918808275.2 Dolichovespula sylvestris
AGTTATCGAGCTTCTTTGATTGTTCCTTTATATTTGATATCTAAATATTTATACGTTGACAAAAGATTTATTATATCGATTATCTTTTCCTTTCTTTTTCTTTTTCTTTTTTTTTTTTTTGTAATCGTTAAAGATAAAAAGACGATTATTTTAATTCGTCCGCTTTGATAAAAAATACGTAAGCGAGATACACTTAACATAAACGTTTACACGTTTATTATTTAGTATATTTATCTGCACGTTTTATCCGTCCATTAAATATGTATAATTAAAATAAACGCAGTATTAACGCATGTCGCACGTCCGCATGCATCGTATACTACTATATCGTGCGTTTAAATTTTAGATATGTAATCCGAAAAAAAAAAATGAGAAAGGTGGATTACACAAATTTACGAAATGGTATCAACGATTTTTCAAATCGTTCGAGAAACTTATCTAAAAATCAAATTCGAGATCGTTCGTTGCGTAAATACGTACGAACGAAAAAATCTGACAAACTCCAATTACAAATATATATATATATATATATATATATATATATATATATATATATTTTTTTTTTACTCGTTGAAGTAAAGCTTTTTACGTCTCTCTACAAATAAATAATTTCCCAATTGAAATCGGATGCAATATTTCCATATCAAACGAAAAATCGTCGAGCCGTTCCACTGATATTAGATCGTCACGTCATTCGATGAGTTTGACCGTGAACGGAGCTCGCGCTTTCGTGCAATTTTCAAACCTGTTCATAGAACTGAAAATAAGTTTGAGAAATATTAATGACGGCTGACATGAGAAAGGAGCCGAGAGCGGAAGGGTTAGAAGATTTCGCGTAGCTTTCGAGAAAACGATCCTAATTTATTTAACGGGAGAGAAAGATAAAGAGCAACAGAAAAGAGAGAGAGAGAGAGAGAAATGTGTGTGTGTGTGTGCGAGTGTAATGAGCACGTACGGAAGTGAAGAAGAATTTCAGAAGAAAACGTTCCATGTTCTCTCTCTCTCTCTCTCTCACTCTCCATGTCTCTCTTATTCTCTTTTTCTCCTCTTCTTTTCTTTTCCCGTTCCTCCTTTACGCCCCGTCCTGGCATAATATCAGGTCGGAAGTGCAGCTTGGAGAATGATTTGCATACGACGTTGCCCGTGGAATTTTAAATAACCGGAGAAAGTAGCACCACCACCCCATCTTACGTTCTTCTCGTACGCTCTACCACCTATCAGAATACCCTCCCGACCTCCCACCCACCCTCACACCTCACCCCTTCCACACAACCATCCAATTGAAGATGCAGGTGTGCGCGCACATCTTTAAGGTACTCGCTAAAGCGCGCGCCAACTTGATAAAGCAACGCGATGATTTGTCTGGCTTTTTTTAAAAAAAAAAAAAAAAGAATTAGAATATTATGCGTTACGAAACGAGAAGGGATAGAGAGAGAGAGATAGATAGATAGATAGATAGATAGATAGATGGAGAGAGAGAGAGAGAGATATAGATAGATAGATAGATAGATAGATAGATATATAGATAGATAGATAGATAGATAGATAGATAGATAGATAGATAGATAGAGAGAGAGAGAGAGAGAGAGAAAGAGTAACGGAGAAAAGGAAAGAATAAAGATAAGAAAATACGAAGGTATTATAGAACGAGAGAGAATTAAATGAACGTTTTCGTAATGGGTTGTCGATTAAAATTTGAACGATTGTTACCAATCGATCGATTTCACGTTGGCGGAAACGGGATGGGATGTATCATAGATATTTAAATTGGTTCGAACGAAATTATTTTGTTACTTTATATCGTAGGCGAGAAATGGAAGAGGCAGGCTTCTTCTTCTTCTTCTTCTTTTTTGTTTTTTTTTCTTTTTTTTTTTTTTTTTCACTTTTCCATCCCTCTTTCTTCTTCTTTTCCCCCGCCCCCCCTTTTTTTTTCTTCTTCTGTTTTCCTTTTTTCTCTCTGGGATATTTTGGTTGGTTCGTTCGTTCGTTCGTTCGTTTTATATTTTTTTTTTTTTTTTACTTTCTGCAAAATAAAATTTACAACCGAGCACGTAGAAACGTAGAAATCTGTTATCCTTTCTTTTTTCTTTTCCCTCCTTGTTCTTTGCTTCTTTCCTCCTTTTTTTCTTCCTCCCCTTCCATCCCGAAACACAAGCTTCGCTTTGAAAACAAATTTTTTGTTATTTTTGTACGATCGGAAGGTCGAGATTTGTGTATGAAAATAAAAAAGGAAAAGAAAATAATAAAATAGAACAAAAAATGAAAAACAGCGACTACGAACATAGAAAAAAAAAAAAAAAGAAAAAGAAAACAGAAAAGAAAAAAGAAAAGACGGAAAAAATTATTTTCATACGGAGCACCCTTCGCCCTCTCGCTACCGTTCGCGAAACGTTGTTGATATATTTTTTTTGTTCCTCTCTCTCTCTCTCTCTCTCTCTCTCTCTCTCTCCTTCCCATCCGTTAAAACTTTTTCGAGAAAGAGTTTGACGTTGCAATATTTTTCAAAAATATCTCCGAGGTGTCGGAATATAATATTTTTCATCTCGAATGGAGAATAATTCCTTTCTCCTTTTTTCTCTCTCTCTCCCTTTTTTTTTTTATGTTCTTTGTATTGTTTTTTTTTCGCGTTTTTTCCTTCTTCTCCTCTCCTTCATTCTCCTATTTTTTTTTTCTTCCTTATTTTGTCAACGTTTCACGAGTCACGTCCTTCGACAGGAACATTATGTAATTTCGAAGTACTTCCTAACGGTGTGGTTATGCAACGGTAGGGTGAGTATGATGACGTACGCGTACGCGTAATTACGGATAATCGATATATTAAATCGTAACGTTCGAATAACCAGCCGTTATTCGGATAATTTTGATTCGTAAGCGCGACGCGTACGAAATACGCTTTAACTTTAACGTAACAAATTGAGCTCGTGCATACTCGTAAAAGTTAAAACATCTCGTCGTTTTGATCGAACGATCGAGCTTCGTGGATCGTTCGATGCTCGTCAATCATTATGCTTTTCCTTAATTTTCGACGCATCGTCGATAAGAGCAATCGCAAAAAAAAAAGAAATACATAAATAAAACGAAACAAAAAAAAAAAATTCTCCGAAATCATCAGAAACACACGCTTGAATGATCTATAATTTCAACATCACTCCTATCTTAAATTTGGCCGGTTCGAACGGATCATGCGTTAAAAGGAGTCCTTATATTTTTAATTTTCAATATTATATAATTTATATACTCGCGTATCGTTTAATCGTTTAATTATCGAGAATGGGAATAATATATTAAGCATGGAAAAAATAATGCCAATTAATTACGTCGAATTTAATATAGAAGAAGTATTAAGTATCGAACAAATATTGAATATTTCAACAAAATCGAACACACACACACATATATATATTATTTATATTATATATATATATATTAATGGGAAGGAAAAGGTCTAGGTTGTACATTCATTAAATGTAATTCATTGTCCCTATACGTAATTATATCGACAAAACCATGGAATATTTTTATTCGCAAAGGTATAATACCTTGATATCGTCAATTCTTTCAGCCGTTATTCGCAAGGTAGAGAGGAATGCATCCGTTCGAGATTTTTCATTCGAATTGGCAAAAAATGTAGTTTCGCGAACAGATCGTGTATGGAGAGAGTAAGCGATCTATCTATCTCTCTCTCTCTCTCTCACACACACACATACACACATCCTCTCTCTCTCTCTCTCTTTCTATATTTTTCGAATGATGCAGATAAAGGTATCTACGGACTCCCGTCGTTGGTTTGCCATATAGATATAGATAAAAGTACGTTGGTAAAGAGAGAGAGAGAGAGAGAGAGAGAGAGAGAGAGAGAGAGAGAGTGAGAGATGCAGTTGGTGTAGTATACCGATCACTGGCAAAACGCCAACGGCACCGTGTTTTCTCGATACGTTATATTCGCTTGGCGTTTCGTTCGATATAGAGGAATCGAGTGCACATAGACACGTTGACTGTGTCTCGTTAGCATATATTGTCACTATATATATATATATATATATATATATATATATATATATATATATATATATCCAATACGTATATATTTATATCTTTAGGATGTAGGATCTACGTGGACGTATAATATATTTATATACTATGTATATGCATCAATATATATGTGTATATATATGTGTGTCCGTGAGTTTTGCGTACCACGATCACGTATGGTCGGTCCATCGTCATCAACATTGTCATCGTCATTGTCATTGCCATTGAACCTATATCGCGTTTCCTCGAGATTTCGCGGCTAACTCAAAATTTATTGTCGCGTTGAAAACCTTCGTCCGTAGGGGAAAATTTCTTCTTCGAGCTTCTTTCCTTTTTTTTTTTTTTTCTTTTTTCTTTTTTAACGATCGCGAATATTCTCGACTACGTTTCATGTCGCAGGAGCTCGTCACAGTACGAGAACGAACGAAATATTCTTCTTCGCCGTTTAAATATTGGATATTATCGTACGGCACGTACGACGAGGCGTTGAAAATTTTCTTCGAAAGATTTATTCATTCGACGTCGATTGTATTCTGATTTTGATATATTTATAAGGAAACAGTCGAATTCTTTTTCATACGATCGTTATTTCCAACGAAATATCGTCGTCGCCGTCGTCGTCGTTACCGTTGTCGCCCTCGTCGTCATCATCATCATCGTCATTGCCAATATCGATAATTCTTAACACATCGAAAACACTCACGATTGTTATCGACACCCGTCCAAATCACAAACGGTGCCTCGTTCACGTCGTTTATATATTCGAACTGGTCAAAACCCGTGTAACCACCGGTTTGGCTACGTGTTGCTTCGACATTGTTGTTATATCCCACGACCATCATTCGTCCATTGCTTAACGGCGTCATTTCCATTACAAATTTCTATTGTTTCAATGATATTATTTATACTATACAATAAAGAGAGAGAGAGAGAGAGAGAGAGAGAGAGAGAGAGAGAGAGAGACGTGCTTTGAAACAATAAGCGTTTTTGTTTTTCGGATTGTGAAGGTATTCCAATTGCCTGTCATTAAAAAAAAAAAAAAAAAAAAAAAAAAAAAAAGATAAAGATAAAAAAGAAAGGAAAAAAAAAGGGAACGACGAATCTTGCCATTGAAGCGAAAAAAGACGTATGTATATTCGATTTGCGTCGATGTATCATCTATTTAATCTCCTACATTTTCGTCACAAACCGAGTTTGTCACTTTTTCTTTTCGGTTACGCGGCATACAAATAAAATCCCTCACGCGACTACCTTCCCCCCCTCCCGCCCCAAAAAGAAAAAATAAAAAATAATTTAGTTCTTTCATTCTCTCTTCGTCTTTTTTTTTTCTTTTCTTCTTCTTCTTCTTCTTCTTCTTCTTCCTTTTCGTCTTTCTCCCTTTCGAACGTTCAACTTCGATTAATAAGTCGATCGTACGACGATCACATCCTGTCGGTTTGATCGAGCTCGTCCATTTAACAGGTCTCTCGTATACACGTATATACATTGTAAAAGGGTTGGGGGTTCAATTGTTCCCTAACATCTGTTGAATCTGGCCACTCGCCAAGTCCCGCCGAAATAACGACGTTACAGAACATTTCTTATGCCAACTTGTAAAGCTACAGGTACTCTCTCTCTCTCCCTCTCTCTATCTGGCCCACAGCCACCCCGCAACCACCCCACAGCCACCTCACACCCGTTCACAACCCCCATTTAGTTTTCTTTCCACGGTAAACGAGGATAGGAAGTGAGCCTTCTGGAATTCGTTTTGAGCATTTAAACGGGGTCTCTTCTACTGTAACCTCTTACCGTCTCAAAGCGGCACCCTTCTCTTTTCTCAGGAAGCTTTCGTCGTTAAATTCGTCTGCTTAACGTACCCGAGGACGAGGAAAGGCGAAATAATTAAACGACCCCCCTTCCCCACCCCCCCCACCCCCGTTCCATTTTGCGCTCGGCAGGGCGTTTACTAATTACTTCATTAGACGTAAAGCTTTTCGCACGTTCCCCAATCGTTTATACTCTTAGATTATTTAGATGTATATACATGTATATTGTATATTGTATATATATATATATATATTTATATACATAACTTATAAGAAATATGATGTTTTCTTAATATTAGAAATTTTTACTTATTATCTTTAAATCGTTATGTATATTAAATATCCATTACTTTTAATTATCATTACTTTTAAATAACTAACGATTCATGTTGTAATTATAGATTGATTGTATATATCCATACGTTTGTTTTACATTAAATATTATTATAATTCAATATATCGAATATTAAATATTACATATATATTGTAATGTAAATAATGCAATACAATATAATAACACGAATATATAATATGATATATATATATATATATATCTCATAATTATCTTAAATATCATTTGATCATATTACATTTCATTATATAGAATTAACTCCTAGTAACTAAAAGCCAATGTTTGGCTCTTATTTGCCATTAGATAAACATCATCGGTTTGTCCAATGCATCATAATATATATATATATATATTCGTTATAATACATGGAAACATTATCGACGATAATACAAACGTATATTATCAATGATTTGACAATAATAAGGTATAATAATTATCGATATATACTAGTTAATTTTTATCTCATATTGTTGATTAGTAGATCAAACGGGATAACGTAAGATACAATATGGGAAATTCGGTCGAATTCAGAGCGAATATCGCTATGCACGCCATTCCTATCCTCAAAGTGTACACGTATAGTGTAACTCTCTCATTATACATACATATATATATATATATATATATATATATATATATTTACATAAATAAATATATATATATATATATATATATATATATATATACAGTCATGTATATATAAGTGATGTTATATCGACTAGGTCGACTCTATTTATAAATCATTATGCGTATCGCGATTACGCTAAACCGTACCACATACATAGTAGTAATAGTAGAATATCTCGCGATATATCGCGACTATCTCTCTCACTCTCGGAAACCATGGAATATCAGTTTGCGCCGGACAGCTAGAGTGACCGTGGTACAAACGATATCCTGACTGTGGCCAATCCAATATCCCAAACCTATGTACAAGTATCCGTTAACTCGCTGCATTCCGTGACGATTCGGTCCGATAAATTTGAATTGAATCAACCGATAGATTCTCTCGTTCATAATAATATATATATATATATATTTTTGTTTCCTTTTCATTCTTTCGTTTCACCACTCCCACCCACCTCCCCTTTGTTTTTTCCCGTTTTTCTTTTTCATTAATAATAAAAACGTGTGATTCGCGGCGATGCGAAATGGCTAAAGAAAAAAAAAAAAAAAAAAAAAAAGAAAAGAAAAGAAGGAACGACGAACGAGAGTCATTTAAACGGGAAACGATAAGGGACTTGTGATAATAATTTGTGAAAGATGTGTATCCTTTATACTCGCGACGCTTTAAGCTCCTTACTTTTCCCA
>OU964967.1:6564691-6574691 GCA_918808275.2 Dolichovespula sylvestris
GATTTCTTAGTATCATATAATACTTTTCAAGTAATCATAGTTTCTGCCGTCTTATCGTTCCTTCGAATTTTCTTATTAAAGTTTAATTCAGAAATGGCTCGAATATACATACATACATACATATACATACATATATATATATATATATATATATATATATATATATAATATGTACACACATACATACACTTATATGATATCTCAGGTTTAAAAGATTTATATTTATCGTAACCACGTTTATTCTCTTCTTCCTTCTATTTCCTCTTCTCTCTCTCTCTCTCTCTCTCTCTCTCTTATTTTTTTAAAAATGATAAGGCGATCTACATTTTACAAAAAACATCCTTCTCATTTCTACTCGTAGAACGTATCGGTTAAGTTCGATCTTTCGAATTCGACGAGACACCCTGTACATACCGTCCAACACGACAAAGAATTTGATTTGGTTTTATATGAACGATCGAATGAATGGAGAATTCGATTGTGCTGTCTGTAATCTTCAAAAAAAAAAAAAAAAAAAAAAAAAAAGACAAAATAGAATAAAAATAAACAAGAAAACCAAACGAGGAAAAAAATAAAAAAGGATTTATTCGATTCGACGGAACGTTAACGCGACAAAGATGGCAAGTTAGGAGGGGGGGGAAGGGAAGGGAAGGGAAGGGAAGGGAAGGGAAGAAAATATTTATTTCCCAAAGTTATAATTTCTTTCTCGGTACGCTCTCGACTCTCCTCCTCCCCCTCCTTTTACCTCCTCCACCTCTTTTGCTACCTCGTACAGGCCAAAGCGAGAGGAATATCCCGGAAATAAGTAGAGAAAATTTGACGTACGAACAAGTTTGCGCTTCGATATAGCCCCTTGAGTAGAAAATGGAAAAGGAGAAGTTAGGTATGAGTATAATGACATGGAAGTGAGCGGGTGGAGGGAGGAGGGGGAGGAGGAGGGTTTAGGATGAGATGGATCGAGGGGTTGGGTTAAGGAGTGGTAGATAAATAGGGATAGGTAGGGATAGGTAGGGATAGGTAGGGATAGGTGTATGATGGGGATATGAGGAGGTGGAATAAGGAAGAAAGCGGGAAACAGAGTCGCGCTGTGTTAAAGATTTGAAGTGTGCTCTTTCTCTTGACGTACATTTTCATCCCCGGTAGGCGTCCGTTTCACTGGAGTTCGTTTCAACGGCACTAAAAAAGGGAAAGAAAAAAAAAATAGAAAAAAAAAATAGAAAAAAAAGATGTCTAAGAAGTAGAGAAATAGATAGATAGATAGATAGATAGATAGATAGATAGATGGATAGATAGATAGAGATAGAGATAGAATAAGAGAGAGGGAGAGAGAGAGAGAGAGAGAATAGCTACTGCGCGAAGGGATAGCAGATGAAAGTACGTACATATGCGGAGATCTTTTAAGTGCTGTCTAACTTTTCAATGGAGCACTCCTTTCATCTTTCCCTAAGACCCATTCTATCCTACGACAAGAGACACACGTATTTTCGTTCTTTTTATTTTTCTTTTTTCTCTTTTTTTCTTTTTCCTTTTTTTGTCTTCTTGTTTCCGTTCTGCTCGCATTAACGTTGCAGCCCGATATTGGCCGAGATTATTATCCGTCTATTAATATTATCAACCGTCCACGAATAACGAGACAAACGAAAATATAATTCGAAAACTTCAGTCGATTTTATATTCCTAATCATTGATTTTCTTTTTTTTTTTGTATTTCAATGACACCGATCGCGCTTGGGATTATTATTCAATCGATACGAACGTACGCATATTTATTCATTTAACTTATTTACATTTATTGTACTTACAGACGTTACGGGAATTTTTGTTTCCAAAGCAGCTTCCTTCTAATGTTCTATAATGCTATAGTAATTTTAATTATTTCTTTATTTCATATGTGTGTATGCGTGTATATATATATATATATATATATATATATAATTATATAATAAAAATGTAAATATGATTCTACGAGAAAGAGAAAGAGAAAGAAAAAGAAGAGGAAAAAAAAAGGATAAAAAAAATAAATCCCGCACCTTATAGCATTTTTATTCGCGCATTCAATCCCTCAACATATTTCCCTTCGCACTTTAATCATTCTCCCTCGTGAATTTTTTTTTCTCTCTTTCTTTTTTTCTCTTTTAGCTCGTAGGATGTAAGAAAAAAAAAAAAGAAAAGAAAAAAAAAAAAACAAAGAAACAGATGTTTCTGGACTCGTTAAAAAAATTGTGGCTTGCACTGAAAAAAAAGAAAAAAAATTAAAAAAAAAAAAGAAAAAAGAAATGTTAAAAGTAGGTAAAAAGTTGAAGGGATTAAATTCAAAGAGGAATGTCATACCGTTTAAATGCTGTTAGTCGGTTCTCGCTAACATGTACGGGACGCGTTTTGATGCTTATTACTTACTTTACCTTACGTCGGTTGAAACGTGCGAGCCCGCGTTCGTTCAATTAAAGATAACATAATTACGTTTAAAAGTTAAAGACCCGAGAACATTATACTTTGAATTCGTGTATAAGGAAATGGCCGGTTAGCCGGGAATGAAATAAGAGCTCTAATCCGACGTAATACTAATGGCGGTATATTTCACAGCCCTTACATTTTTCATGTTCACTTAAAACGGCAGTACGCATTTAGTATAACCTGCGAGCTGTTATACCCAAATGCAAACTGTTCGCGGCGTAACAACGACGGTGATGAAAAACGAGAGGAAAGGGGGAAAAAACAAAAAATAAAAACAAAAACAAAAATTAAAAGAAAAAGAAGAAGAAGAAGAGACACAGATACGTAACGATAAAAAAAAGTATATATATTACAAATTATTATGTGACATTTAATAAAGGGTAGGAAAAAAAGGAAGAAGAAAGATAGATAGAAAGAAAGAAAGAGAGAATAAAAGCAGCTGGATTTTCAATCCTTTAAGCCATCAAAAGAATTCTCTGAAGTTTCATTAGACGACGATTTTCTTTCTCTCTCTCTCTTTTTTTTCTCTCTTTTCTCTCTCTCTCTCTCTCTCTCTTTCTCTCTCTATTTTTCTTTCTTTGTCTTAAACCAGTTCGATCAAGAGGCCCTGGTTCGAGCCTTTGCCCGGTACCTCTTTCACTTTCGTTCTTCCTCAAACATTTACACGGACATGCAATTACCCATACAGAATTTAATTTTCCTTTCTTTTTTTTTCTTTTTTTTTCTTTTTTTTTTCTTTATTTCTTTCCTCCCAAGATGACTTTCGATTCTTGGGATATCGGATATCGTGTTATCGAGGCTCTTTTTTCACTTACGATATAACACAATATACATAGGGTACGAATCTAACTGTACTCGATCATCGAGATATAACCTTCTCACATTTTATATATTTTCGAACTATACCCCGTAGTCCTTAAATTCTCCATAATGGATGTTTAAAGATTCAAATGGTGGTGAGGGATAGGGGAGGGAGGGAGGGAGCGAAGGAAAGGGATGGATGTGGGAGCGTGACGATGTATTTTCTTTCTCAATGGGTTGGTCGGTAGGCGAGAGGGGGGTAGGCGAGGCGGCGGGGAATCAAAAGAGGAAAGGAACCTTGAAATTGATACGTTAAGGAGAGAAAGAGAAAGAGAAAGGAAGAGAGAGAGAGAGAGGGATTGAGATTGAGAGGGGTTATAGTAAGAGTATCAAAGTGAGCTTGTCACGAACACCATAAAAATATGTTTGGATAATACCCAGGATATAAAGGATCGCGTGATCGTTGTCATTAGAATGGACGTTGTCTATTGACCGATGATGAAAACGATAGGTAAGTACAGGCATGTTAATAATAAACCTCGAGAAAATATTTCTCCTTTATTTTCCAATTTTTAACAAATTAACGAATCAGTTATCGGCGATCGACAATTAATTATCCCGACATCCTCGTAAATTCTTCTTTCTCTCTTTCTTTTTTCTCCCTTTTGTATTTTGTATCTTTTATTATTATTATTATTATTATTATTATTATTATTATTATTATTATTTTGTTTTGAATCGAATTTAAAAGACCGAAATTAACTGGTACACTTCGCCGACGGGAATACATCGCGATTGTAAAAAGAATTGTTCTCGTATCTCTCTTTTTTTTTTTTTTTTTTTTAATCTATCTAGAAAAAAAAACAGAAAAGATGGAAATTATAAAGGAAATAATTTTTTTGGATTTTAACGAGATTCATTGGACTTTCGGTATATGTTAGTTTGTGTTGTGTTCGTGCGTTTTTGTTAATTAATAACGAACGAAAGATAAGAAATTAAATTATTATAAGCTAAGGTAAAGAATCGTGAATTTTTTCACTTTTTTACAAAGTTGATACGAATTATTATAGTACTGTACGAAGAAAAAGCATCGATAAGATGGAAGACTCCGACTACTTTTCTCTCTCTCTCTCTAACTCGGATTTCTTAATTAACGTGATGGTTGCGTGTTATAAAAGGAATATAAGCGATCAGAGAAAGAGAGAAAGAGAGAAAGAGAGAGAGAGAGAGAGAGAGAGAGAGAGAGAGAGAGAGAGAAAGCTTCCTATGAAACTTCCAAGAAAATTAGATTTGCATTGAAACTATTACGTCAAGGTGTTTCTACGTAATAGTACGAGCTTGAAAATTTGGATAATCGTTTTCGCTCTACATATGTACGTACATGTGCTAAATGTATATACATATTAGGAATACATAGGGTGAGTTAAAAATAAAAAGAAAAAAATAAAAGGTCTAATATAAATTCGCAAAGTATATGAAAGAGCATCGTTCGATAGTTATTACGAAGGATGAAAATAAAGGAAAATCAATTTCAATCAATAAGTCAATAAACTTTATAAATTTCGTTATACGGAGTTCCCGTTAATAAAATATTTTTTATTAATAACCAAAAGTAAATCGGTTTACCACTTTCATTACGTAGTCACGTACGTTTCATCAGACGGAAAAGGAAATCCTATAAAAGAGACCTACGGTTGATCGAATTTGTTCTTCGACACTTTCGAGATACGCGAAACGATAAAAGCCGTACGCGGAACGTATTATAGTTCGCGATCTGGAAAAAAAAAAAATAAAAATAAAATAAAAACCGAAAGGGGGAAACGAAAGGCGAAGCGTAAAGAATTTGTTTCGTGAAAAAAAAAAAAAAAAAAAAGAAAAAAGAAAACGTGGGTAAAGAAAAAAGGAAAAATAGAAGAGAGGAAGAAAAAGGACAAAAGGGAAAGAGAAAGGAGAGAAGAAAAAAGAAAGGAAGCGAGTTGATACGAAAAAAAAAAGAAAGAAAAAAAAGAAAAAGAAAAAGAAAAAAAGTAAACAAAAAATAAAATAAAACAACCAGGATCCACTCGGTGTAGTCCGAATAAAACGTCGGAGCTGCGCGAGAGAAAATTTGTTCATTCATTCGTATTTGTCCTCGATTTCATTCGTGCTTGCAAATCCACGCGTAAATGGATATTCGTAAAGATAGAGAGAGAGAGAGAGAGAGAGAGAGAAAAAGAGAGAGAGAGAGAGAGAGCAACGTTTTCGTCCAATAGCTTCTCATTGTAATTCCCAGCGTTGGAATTTTTCCTTCTCGTTTCCCTTTTTAGTAGTCCACCAGAGGATTTCGTTTCTTGTTGAGTGGACTACGGGTTACAAACGACGACGATGACGGCAACGATGACAGTGATGGTTAAAACGAGCAATGTTAAAAAAAAAAAAAAAGAAAGTGGAAAGCGAGAAAGAAGAAGAAGAAGAAAAAAAAATATATATATATATATATATTTAGAAAATATATATATATTATATTCTATATATAGATATATATATATATATATATATATATATATATATATATCTCTTTTCAAAGAATTTCTCGTTTTTAATTTAGCGCTGAAACGTAAGGAACGAAAGGCGAATAATGAATGGATCGTCCCATTCGTAGGTATTTATAAAGCAATATGTTCCTTCCCTTTTCACTTATTTGTCATTAATTATTTCACACTAGCTATTCATTAATTTTACAAATGCGAGTAGGCACTTAACACATGATTCATCAAACGGAGAAGAAGAAGAAGAAGAAGAAGAAGAAGAAGAAGAAAAGTCGTGTTAATGATACGACTTTTCATCGTCTTCTTATTTTCGACGACTACGACGACTACGATGTTTTCACTTCAACTTTTTTTTTTCGCCCTTCACAAAGTTTCATCTCTAAATTCGTAAGTCCTAAAACCTTCGTCTTCCTTTTCTACGTTTTCTCGTTGTTATTGTTATTGTTGTTGTTGTTGTTGTTGTTTTTTTGCCCACTGTTTTTCGTCGTTCTTTTTTTCTCTCGTTTATTTTCTCTTTCTGGCGCGCGTGCGTATGTGTGTGTGCGTTTTTTTTTTTTTTTTTTTTTTGATTCTTCTACGCCACAGTCTTTCGTGTCGGAGACATAAACGTTTCAAGAGCGTGCAGAATAATGGATGTTTTCATGAAATAATCAGGAAGGTGTACGATGCACTGTCTCGTGGGAGGGCAATGAGAGTTCTCTCGCGAGCATGAAGGAAAAAAAAAACGAAACGAAACGAAACGAAACGATACGATACGAGAAGGAAAAGGGAAAAGAAAAGGGAGAGAGAGAGAGAGAGAGAGAGAGAAAGCAAAGCAGAGCAAAAGAAAAAAAGACGGAAAACGAAAGTAAAGCAAAGGAAAAGATAATAAAGAGGAGATAAAATTCACAAGTTGCAATAAAACTGGGACCCTTAATACGCGCTCGGAGAGTTATTTCGGCTTGGAAATAAGTAGAAATTTTATTCGAACAAGAACAATCCTACCGCTCATCCTTTCTTCCTTCTTTTCTCTCTCTCTTTTTCTGTTTTTCTTTTTATTTTCTTTTTTCCTTTCACTTTGATTAACGAACGCGTCGGATAATTTCAACGTTAAAGAAAATGCGAGATTTGCGGACGAAACATTGGCGAGAGAAAGAGAATATTCTCTCTCTCTCTCTCTCTCTCTCTCTCTCTCTCTCTCTCTCTCTCTCTCGAAAAAAAAAAAAAAAAAAGAAAAAAAAGATTTAGAGTCGATACGTATATAACGAAACATCGTAAATCTATATTGATACTGAAATATTAAATTGTTTATGTTTCTATAATATTTATTGAGAATTGAAATATGTTTTTCATCTCTCTCTCTCTCTCTCTCTCTGTCTCTCTCTCTGTCTCTCTCTCTCTCTCCCTTTAACACGAGAAAAATCCTTCCCCGTGCAAACACGCCGAACGTGACGTATCGCATAAAAATCGTACCGTTGAAAGTATTATAACAGGTTTCTCCTCGCGTATCGCAAGTAGAATTAGAAAGGAAGGAAAAAAAGGAATTCAGAGATATTAAATTCTCCCGGGTTTGTCATAGAAAAGCAAAAAAAAAAAATAAAATAAAAATAAAAAGAAAAAAAAAAAAAGAAATAAAAATAAACTAACAATTCCTTGTGATTACCTATTAAAATGTCAGCTAGACAGAGACGTTCGATCGATCGTTCGAGAAAACAAGAACAAAAAAAAAAAAAAGAAAAAAAAAAAGAAAAAGAAAGAGAAGAGAAAAAGAAAAAGAAAAGAGGTGAAAAAAAAAATTCTTTCTTCGTCGGACGTAAGAATAATACACGGGGAAAAGCGCGTTTTAACGAAAAGGAAAATATTAATGCCCGTAGCGTTGCCTACCTCACGGGGTCGCGTGACGACATGTACTTAAATTTTAGGGGGGATGAGGAGGAGGAGGAGGAGGAGGAGGAGGAGGAGGAGGAGGAGGAGGTGGGGCGGGGTGAGGGAGCGAGAGTTTTACTCGGTGATAGTGGTCGCGGCAGGGTGATAGGTAGTAGCAGTATGCGCGCATTGCTCGACGGAAGAACGAACGCTCTCCGGTTATCGATAACTCGCCATCGATAAAACGAGAACGACTCGAATGAGTATGGGCGGACGGTGAAAATCGTGGACGATACGATACTATCAATGTTATGTTAACTCGACGTTAAACATCCGTGAAGCGTTCGAGAGAAAGATGCACAAAAAAAAAGAAAAAAAAAAAAAAAAAAAGAAAGAAAGAAAAACAAATCTGAAACGCCCGATTTTCTACTCGAAACTTTTATCGCCGTTCGATTCGATTCGCGAAACTGGATATTACGGGGCGACGCAGTTATCTTCTTTTTTTTTTTTTTTTTCCCCCTCTCGTTTCGTTCCATTTCATTTGGCTTCGTTTCGTTTCTCTTTTCGATGCGTTTTGCGCGAATTTTTGTAATTAAAAAAAAAGAGAAAAAAAAAAAGAAGAAAACAAATAAGTAAATAAATAAATAAATAAATAAATAATAATAACAACGTCGAAAAGGTTCTCAGGCAATTTTTCAGTTTTCAAAAATCGCACTAACCATTCGCATTCATCGTTCGTGCGCTCTTGAAAAATAATCGAATTAGAAATTTGGTCGGACGACGTTTCGAGCAGTTGTTCGATCGTTTACGTACGACACTTTCTCGATTACCCCGCTCGATCCCGTTTTTAATTTTCTTTCGAGATTATTATAATTCCTCGGACGAGGACAGAGAGAGAGAGAGAGAGAGAGAGAGAGAGATAGAGAGAGAAGGAAGGAATAAATAATACGAAGATCTCGACTTACGACATTCCCCATTAATCGAACTAACGAGCGCAATAACGATATCATGTCGAGATATCACGAGACTCCTTTACCCCGTATGATTCCTATATTAAAATACTTCGCGTCTTAAGTTTCCTTCCTACCAATGGCCTAACTCCTTCGAAGAGTATTCATTTCCCTCGTTCGTTCGTTCGTTCGTTCGTTCGTTCATTTGATTTTCTTCTCTGTTTAATTTCTTTTCCTTCTTCTCGTTTTATTTATTTTTCTTTTAAATTCATTTTTTTTTTCTCGTTTCGACCGCATCGGAGAGCGTAAAAGAGGAGATTGAAAGAAGAAAAAAGAAAAAAAAAAAAAAAAAAGAAAAAGAAAAAGAAAAAGTAAAATCACGAATCGAGGTGCGGCCATCGAGGCGCAGACAAACGAGGAACTTAGGAACGTCTATCGATCAAAGCGCATGACTCATACAGCCTACATTATAGATTGACTTTCGCGTTTTTCCCTCCGGCAAATGTCTTTACCACGTGTTGCACGTGCATGACAAAGTTTCAAAGCACATAGTTTCATACCTAGGAGGAAGTAACTAGGTGGAAGAGTATGAAAGTATGACACCGAATCGGAAAGCAATAACTAACTTTTCCTCGGCCTGGAACATTCCGTATTCCTTCTTCGCCGAAGAGCGGAGGAAAGGAATGAAGGAAGAAGAAGAGTAGAAGTAGAAGCAAAAAAAAAAAAAAGAAAAGGAGGAAGAAGAAGAAGGGAAGGAGGAGGAGGAGGAGGAGGAGGGGGTGGGAGGAGGAGGAAACTCCGTAAGAAGAGTAGCAAGATTTACGATTGCTAAACGAACTAGTTTTCAGAAAAGCCTCGTTGATTCTCACAAACGATCGATCCAATTTTTATCGTCTAACGTTATAAAACGTGAATATATATATATATATATATATATATATATATATATATATTGATTCAAAGTAGTTAAAATATAATGACACTATTTCGTTCGTAAATTTATGATCTCTTTTTCTGTGCTTTTTTTTTTTTTTGGAAACATTGAAAATTATTAAGAAAAAGGGAAAGTTCGTGCGTGCGTGCGTGCGTGCGTGCGTGCGTGCGTGCGTTCTTGCGAATTTTCATAAATTACATATTTATACATACTTTTACATAAAGATATAACATTCCATTATAAACGTTAACTTACATTCATTAATACGATCGACATAATTATAGAGGTCGAATTTTGCGAAACGTTATCACGATCTATTATGTATAATGTTTATTACGAGTCTACGCATACGTATGTATATATATGTTTAAAGATTTACACCCTTAAATACATATATATATGTACCGTTATCTACCGAAATGTTCATTGTTATTGGTGGATTTAACATAAATCATTAATACACGATCCTATGATCTTATTAATTAAAT
>OU964967.1:6584691-6599691 GCA_918808275.2 Dolichovespula sylvestris
AGTTACTCACGTATTAAAAATCTCAAGAGATCTTGAAAGCATAATACGACGCATAGATTCGATCCTATTTAAAACTAATTCAATCTCGCCGATAAAGAAAAATCGTTTGATTAACGACTGAGATATTTTATAAAATTGATTTAATTTTTGAAACTCGTCGTATTTTTTCAAGCGACGAAAATTTTTCTTTCCTCTCTTTTTATTCCCTTGTTTTTGTTTTGCGTCTCTCTGCGCGTATATGTGCGTGCGTGCGTGCGTGCGTGCGAGTGTGTGTGTTGTTTTTATGCAAATCGTTCGACGAATTCGATATAAAATCTCGACGTTTTATATTGCGAAATAAAAGAGATAACTCAATTAAGAGGGAGACAAAGAGAGAGAGAGATAGATAGATAGATAGATAGATAGATAGATAGATAGATAGATAGAGAGAGAGAGAGAGAGAGAGAGAGAGAGAGATATGATTCTTCGATCGGTTCAAAAAGAAAAGGAAAAAAAAAGAAAATAATAATAATAATAATAATAATAATAATAATAATAATAATAACAATAATAATAATAATAACAATAATAATAAAAAGAAACATAATAAAAGGTATATTTTAAGAAACGAAGAAAGTATCAGGCACGACTCCGGTTACTCAAAGTAACCAACAACAGTAGATAGTAATATAGAGGAAAGTAACTGCCGTTTATTAAGCCGAGGAAAGGTGATAAAAGGTATCTATATTCTACGAAGAGGAAACTTTAGATACCTCGAGGCGGCTGGTCATTCTGATAAAAGTTCCTGCTTACGAGAGTATGAACGTAGACGCCGTCGGCAGAACTCTACGCTTACAGATATGATGAAATTGATAAAAGAAGGAAGTGAGAGACTGAGAGAAAATGAGAGAGAGAGAGAGAGAGAGAGAGAGAGAGAGAGAGAGAGAGAGAGAAGGAACATAAAATTTTTTATATCTTTACGGTTCACAAACACGTACCCGCGCGTTTCCTTAAGGTTTTCAAAAATTGGACGAGGAAGGACGAGTAGACGTAAAAAAGAGAGAGAAAGAGAGAGAGAGAGAGAGAGAGAAAGGGAGGGGAGAAATTTTCTTTTCTTTTCTCTTCTTCCTTTCTTTTTTCCTTCCCAAAAGAAACCTTAGATTTTATCGATAACACGTGACTCCGATAAAAATAGAAGGAGAACGTTGCAATCTAGTGGCGGTCGAGTTAGATCGTTAGTGTGTGCGTGCATATGCGTCCATAGAAAAAGTGATAGACAGAGAAAGAGACACAGAGAAAGAGAGAGAGAGAGAGAGAGAGAGAGAGAGAGAAACAGAAAGATAGAGATAGATATATATATATATATATATATATATATATATATATATATAGAGAGAGAGAGAGAGAGAGAGAGAGAGAGAGAGTGAGAGGTGGTTAAGGTATTTGCATGCAAATTTTTGCGGGCCAAGTAAATGAAGTCATTAATATACGCGTATATACGTATATGCATTTATTTCAGGGTGCTAAACATAGGTGGACAAGGGTGAGTGGGTGGATGAGAGGGTGGGAGCGCGGATGGAAAGGGGGGAGGGTTTGAGGGAAACGGGAGTTCGGTACGTTCGGTACGTTCACCGTAGAAAATACACACACACACACACATACGCGCGCGCAAACGCGCGAAACACGTACGTTGGGCGATATAAATCGGCGTGGTTTTCATCCCGAATCCTGGTCGAATGCAACTCCCCTCCCCCCTACCCCTCTACCCTTCCCTTCCGACCGTCCTCGCGTTCGCACGCATACCAGACAGTATTGACCTTTCGCACGTCGAGATAAAAGGGTGGGATGCGTAATAACGCGTAGAAATGCGTCGCTCCGTTCGATCAAAATTCTATCTATCTTTTTTTTTTCCTTCTCTCTCTCTCTCTCTCTCTCTCTCTCTCTCTCTCTCGATCTCTCTATCTCTCTATCTCTCGATCTCTCTCTCGATCTCTCTCTTTCTTTCTGTCTACCTCCGATATTTTTCCTCCTCCATTTTTCACCGCGTTGAGAGTGAATGTGTGTGTGTGTGTGTGTGTGTGTGTGAGAGAGAGAGAGAGAGAGAGAGAGAGAAAAAATATGATGAAATTCAACGAGCGTCGTTAAGCGCTCACCGGTGGTACTGAGTTTTCATCGGCAAATAACGCTTTTGTCGGATTCGCGTTCGCTCTCTCGTTACGTTATCTCCAGGGAGACTACTTTTATTGTTATTCTTTTCGTTTGTCCCCTCCCCCCCCCCCACCCTCTTATTTTTACCTTCTTTTTCGTTTTCGTTTTTTTCTTTCTTTCTTCCTTTCTGGAGGGGGTTTCTTTTCTCCCTCTCCCCCTCCCCCCGTCTCCCCCGAAACATCAGATCGTCTCGATGAACGAAAAGAGGATTCGAAGGGATTAATTCTAATTAGAGCGGCGCACTTCGACGGCGATAGAATTTTTCTTCTTTGCATTTTCATCGAGGAGTTTTGAATAACGTACAAAAAAAAAAAAAAAAAAAAAAGAAAACGAACAAAAACAAAAAAAAAAAAAAAAGAAAGAAAGAAACGGAAAACAAAGCGTTTCTTTCATATCTTCGTTCTATCCGTGAGGTGGTCCTTTTTCTTTTTGTCATTCTTTCAGTTTTCTTGGATATTATCGAACGAAGAACAAAAAGAGGGAAATGAAAATGAAAAAGAAAATGAAAATGAAAAAGAAAATGAAAAAGGAAGGATCTTCTCCGTATAAAATATTTCGTTCGCTCTTATACTTACATACACCGCCTGGCTTCGGTGCTCTTTTTAGCCCTTCGGGAATTATAAAAGGGAAACGTAGATGTTGAAGATACGTTGAAGATCGAAGATAATATATACCTATGGGAGAGTGACAGGGTGTATTTTCTTTGGTCCCTTGTAATATGTAGAATACAATATATATATATATATATATATATATATATATATATATATATATATATATATGTACATATACGCATAGTACATATGTTAATATAAACGTATTTCTCTCTTTTCTTTGGATTTACATTAGAAATCGTGAGTCGAGCTGTGAGTTAGTAGTAAGAGGAATAATAACTCGTAGAAGGATACGAGGAAGGAAAAAGAAGAAAAAGGGAAAACGAACGAATACGAAAATAAAAAAGAAATATATATAGATTTAAAAAAAAACCTCTCTCTCTCTCTCTCTCTCTCTCTCTCTCTCTCTCTTTCTCTTTCTATGTTCGTGCGTGTCGTATTTAACTAACGTTTAAAATTGTAACCATCCATTAATCTAAAGTCAACGAAGGTATCATACGATCGCATAGAAATTCAAACGATTTACTTTAATCATAGGCCGAGCATATTTTCGAAATCCATGAACGTCGGATCGAATCATTTCGCGAAATCGTTTCTCGTGGGAGAAATCAAAGGTAAACAAACGGTCGCGAGGCAAAGGCGGCAAATAGAAATTGATCGTTGTGAAGAGCTATACGATGCGCACGGTAAAATCGAGGAGGTGTAATAACGGTGGTAGAGGTAGTAGTAAATAGTAACAATAACAGTAATAGTAGTAGTAGTAATAGTAGACCTGCTGGCTGTCCGAAAGTTTCTTTGGACGATCGCGAAAGTGGAAATCACAGACGATTTCGTTGGAAATCAGGTTGAATACGCATCGAAATGGATTCCTTCCTGTCTAGATAGTGTATCTCTTCTATTCGTCAAAATTGAAAATATTTAATGAAAAAAAAAAGAAAAAAAAAAAAACGAAATGTTTGATATACGTTCGTGTGCGAGAGGAAAGCCTTTAAGAAACGGAACGTATATACATACATATATATATATATATATATATATATATATATATATATATATAGTATATCTCATAAATTTTCTTGCCCAATATAAGAAGAGTGTTATAGATTGTTTCTATCCCTTTCTTTCTCTCTCTCTCTCTCTCTCTCTCTTTCTCTCATTCACTTGCTCTTTATATATATATATATACACATATATATATATATATATATATATATATATATATATATTATATAATATATATATGTATATCTGTCTTTCAAGTTGAAACTTTAAATTAGATCGCGTCTGACGTTTTCCCTCCTCCTTCTTTAAGAGAGAAGACGAGCGCCTTCGTATCAAGATATTATGCTAACGAGCAACAAAACTTGTCGAGCACGCTCAACGAACAATCGGAAGGCTAATAGCGAAATCCTCGGCTCTCGGCGCAACTCCATTCTCTCGTAATCGCGTGGGAAACGTGAAAATCGACGGATTAATGGAGGTAGAAGGAGGGAGGGAAAATATATGACGCTAAAACGACGAGAAAGATATTTAGATAATTGGACGAAACAAAGAAAAATTATTTTTTTTTTCTTTTTTTTAAATAAAAAAAAAAAAAAAAATAAATAAAAATAATAAAGAAAGCCAAATTCTTCGTCATTCTAATTTTCCCCGTTTCTCACTAGCATTCTTCTAATCTTTCATTTTTATTTTGTCTTCTTCTTTTCTATTTTTTTTTTCGTTTGTCTCCTCGTCGCGATCGCTAACGACGAACGAAATTTCGAATTTTGTCGAGTTTAGAGAACGGTACGCGAGAGAATAAGTATCGTACGACGAGGATCAATTTCTACTTTATGAACGTTAATACGTTCGAATCATTTTGGAGGGGTGTGAAATAGGACGATTTCGTACAATGGAAACGAACGATAAAGTGTACGATTTAAGCTAAAGAGTGCCCTTCCTTTAACTTCTCTTTTTTTCTCCAACTCCAAGACGGACCACTTGCCCCTCCCATGGCTGATAAGACGACAACCCATAATTATACGAACCTCTTTCAGTCCGAGCTGACTGCGGTGGCACGTAGGGGAGAGGCCCTTATCATCGTCCCTTCTTCTTTACATGCTTCTTTCTTTCTTTTTTTTCTTTCTTCTCGTTTACTTTTTTTTTTCTCTCTCTCTCTCTCTCTCCCTTTTTAAGTTTATTCTTCGTTGTCGTCGTCCACGTATTCTCCATCTTGTTCCTCGATATTCTTTCGTATTATATAATATATTCATAAACTATCATTGATGATGATGATGATGATGATGATGATGATGATGATGATGATACTCGAAATTAAAATAAAATTTATATTTAATTATCATTGAGAAGAGATGTCGGACTCGGGAGTTCGGTTGACTTTGGACGTTTCGAAATAATCGTCAAGAATTTTAAAACTATATACTATCATAAATTATTATATTGTAACATATTTTACGTTTATGTATTCTTTTTTTCTCGAAAAGAAAAAGAGAATTCTTTTTTCTATCTTATTAATACTGAAACATATATATATATTTTTTTTTTTAATTTAAATCCACGCAAATGTATTCGTTCAATTAAGAAAGAATATTCAAAATTTAATAAATATATCGAGAGTATCGTATCTCCCTTATTGGGAAACGGGAGTAATACGTTTTCTTAGAGAAATAATTATCGTAAAGAAGCAAAAACAAAAAAAGAAAAAGAAGTAAAAAGACAAAAGAGGAAACCAAAAAAGAAAAAAAAAAGAAATTAAAAAAAAGAGAGAAAGATCGAACAAATTTAGTGTTCGTCGATTTGATTCGTTAACGATGCGTTGTGTTCGACATCGCCGAATATCGCGGATTGGGAAAAAAACGAGAAATGCCTTTAGAATCGCTACAACGTTTTAAATTAAAATCAATGAGATCGGATAAATATGTTCTTTCTTTCGTTTTTTCTTTCGTTTTTTCTTCTTTTCGCAAAAGAAATCATTTATCCCCGAACGAACGATTAAAACCTACATGAAATATCGAATGATGACCTATATATATATATATATACATAAGCATATATATCAATGTGTCCCACTAATGGTAGTAATAAATTCAGAATTTCGTTCTAATATAATATAATCGTTCAAAGTTTCGTCGAAGCGAATTTCTTCGGACGGCCGACTAAATTCATGTTCCAACTACTACTGTCTTTCAACCGATAACTCTACCGAGTTTATCTCCTCGATTCTCTCCATCTATGGGAACGATTAATAAGCGCATTGGTAAATCGTAATAATTGCGATCATTCGTCGTATTAATTGCCTTAGAATCGATTGTAACAGAGGATAGAAACATTTGCGTGCCTTTACCGTCTTCCCAATCCCAACCCCTCTATCGCCACCTTCTTTGTCCTCTATCCCCGCCCCTTTTTTTTTTTTTAATATATTTCATTCGAGAGAGACGAGTACTTGCGTCGATTAAAATTTCACTCGATCGACGATTCTATGATTAACCATGGGAGAGATTTGAAACATCGTGACAACGAATCAAATATTCTTTTCCCCATTCGCATTCTCGAGTTTAACTTAAACGAAACGCATTCACTTTATTTGATCGAGATTATTATTAAATCGTCGATCGAAATAGACGACAATTTTATTATTGCGATACGGAATAAATCATCATTCCATGTTGTCTTCTAACGGCAAAACAATTTCTTCTTCCTCTCTTCCTCTTTCTTTTCAGTTTTTTCTTCTTCTTCTTCCTCTTTCTTCTTTTTTTTTTTGGAAGCGCGAATCTATAACTCCAAAATAATAAACTCAAGGAACGGGGACGGGAACGGGGGTAGGAGGTAGGGAGGGGTAGGGGGTGGGGGTGTAGGGGGCGGCAGCTATCGATTTAATAAAAAAAAATATCTCCGTCGTAAAATATTTCTAGAGTATCACGAAAGTGGATTTTCCATTTGCACCGGATGAAACGACGGATCGAAAAAATATCGAGGCCTTTTGGAAATGAGAGAGAGAGAGAGAGAGAGAGAGAGAGAGAGAGATCTCCGTGGTGTATGGAAGTTTAGTTTTTGGTATTCCCATCGCGAAAGTTTTATGGGAGACGATAAATTTGCCAATGGCGTGAGAGAGAGAGAGAGAGAGAGAGAGAGAGAGAGAGAGAGAGAGGAGCGAAAGAGAAGAAGGAAAATCATGGAGTCGAGAGCCTTTGGCGGTAGCCAGAAATCGATGTCGAGGTAAACTTGATGGATATAGATAGCTGGCCTGTACGAAACGCGCTATCCTTCGTCGTTGAAGAAAAAAAGAAAAAAAAAGAGAGAGAGAGAGAGAAGGGAAGTTGACAAGAATAAAACCAAAAATAAAAAAAAAAAAAAGGTGAAGAAAAGAGACGACGACGGCAAAGAAGAAGAATAAGAATAAGATTAATAAGACGAAGAAGAAGAAGAATCAGTAAAAGTAGAAGAAAAAGAATAAGAAGAAGATACGAGGAAGGGGTAGGTTGGTAGGTGTAAAAGAAAGGTCGAAAGTTTGTTAGGACTTGCTGCCACTGAGAATAGGATTTTAGACTTCAACGCCATGGCCAGACTGGTCTGGTATGGTCTGCTTTGGTCTGGTCTGGTCTGGTCTGGTCTGGTCTGGTCTGGTCTGCCATGTTCAAGCGTGAAGAAAATGGCGGAAGTACTCGCGGAGGCCCTTCTGCTTGTTCGTACGCCACTCCATTCTCCTTCATCTCACGGGTTCCCAAGGTCTCAACGAGGAACTTTCTTTTTCTCTCCCTCCCTTCCCCATCCTTTCTCGGTTCTTTTCTCAGAGATCGAAAAATACCTACCACCCACTTATTTTTCTCCCGCCCTTTTACCCCATTTCGTTTCCTTTTTAAGACTCCCGTAAACGTGACATCGTCGTTTTTCTAATATATATATATATGTGTGTGTGTGTGTGTGTGTGCACGTACCATAATACCAATACAAAACGACCCTCGTATAATATCATACTTTACATCGGAAAAAAAATGTCATTTTCGTCCATTACGTAAAAGAAATTCATTTTGATAACGCATTCGCGTATCTAATCGAATTTAGCGTCGTAATAAATAGAATTGCCAGGAGCGAGCACAGCTGCAGCTTATGTAATTGTTTCGTTTTTCTTTTCTTTTTTTTTTTTTTTCAATACGATATAAAAATTCTCTCGGATAAGTCACACGTCGATAATCGGGATCACGAAATTGGCGGACTGATCGATCGTCGTTTCTTCGATTTAAAAAAAAAAAAAAAAAAAAAAAAAAGAAGAAAAAAAGAAAACTGACGACCCCATTTCTTTTCTTTTCCTTCTCTCTCTCTCTCTCTCTCTCTCTCTCTCTTATTTTAATCCGACGAACTAATGCCGAACGACCTTAGGTGTCTCATTTCTCGCGAAAGGTGTTGGTTAACGCTTAAAGGAACAACACGACGCGCGCGTCGCTTCTCCCAAGGGACAATTTTAAAGCTTACGCTATATACATATACGTAGGTACCCCCTACGTCGAAATGGCGACTATAAAAAAGAAAAAAAGAACAAAAAAAAAAAAAGGAGAAAGAAAAGAAAAGAAAAGAAAAGATTGTTGTTTTCCTTCGCGAATGTGTTTTCTACACTTTATTTTCATTCTCACGTACCACGCAACGATTGTCTCCTTCTTTATTCTCTCTCGTCTTTCTCTACTTCTCTCTCTCTCTCTCTCTCTCTCTCTCTCTCTCTTTCTTCCGTTTGACCTCCTCTCTCTCTCTCTCTCTCTCTCCTTCTTCTTTTACTCGTTCCAAGCTTAATTAAGCGAACGCGTAGTTACCACGTTCGAACTTTTCTGTCCTTTCTCCTTTCTCCCCTCCCTCCCCCACCCCTCCCCATACCTCCCTCCCCTCCCCTCCTCCTCTTTTCTCCACCCTTACCAGTACGTACTTATGAAGCGAAACGCAAAGTCTTCGTTTCTCTCGAAGGAGAAAAGTAATTCTTTGGAGTAGAATGTACACCGGCCCACCTCAACTCAACTCAACTCAACTCAACTCAACTCAACTCAACTCAACTCAACTCAACTCCGACTTAACTCAACCCAACCTCAACTCACCCCACCTCCACCCTATCCTCACGAGGGTCGCTTTGTCGGCTTTTCTCATTCGAAGGGTAAGTAAGTTGCTTTATTTGACGCCAGAAGGAGAGGTAGGTGAATGAGCAGGTGGAGGTGGGAGGAGGGTGGTGGTGGTGGTGGTGGTGGTGGTGGTGGTGGTAGCGGAAAGACGTTCGACCTCAACGAATGTAAGTTAACCATAACTACGACAAACTTTCGGTTCATTATTTATTATAAATAATTCTCCTTTGTTGAAATCAAACGGTGGAGGAGTGAGGGGGTGGGAGGGGAGGAGAAGGAGAACAAAACAAATAAAAGAAAGAATAAAAAAATGAAATAAACAAACAAACAAAAAAATTAAGAAAGGAAGAAGAAAAAAGAGGAAAGCGTATCTTCTCCCTAACCCCTCCCCCCTCCCTCCATCACTCCTCCCGCCATCGTCGTTTCTTTCCTCCTTTCTTTCTTTCTTCTTCCACCCCTCACGTTGTACTTTCAATTTACTTTTTTGTTTACCCTCTCTCTCTCTCTCTCTCTCTCTTTCTTTCTTTCTTTCTGTCTTTCTTTTCTTTTTTTTTTCCTTTAATATTTTTTCCACGACAAAGGAAATTATCTATACGTCGAGCTTTTTGAAACTCGACGTTCTTTACTAATAAACAGGACGACATTTTACCGGCGTTTCGTTCTCATTAAGGTACACGTTAACACATTTTCTTTTTTAATTTAATATCGTAAAAATTTAATATTATGCGCAAAGAAACGAGAGAGAGAGAGAGAGAGAGAGAGAGTGAGAGAGGGAGGAGGGAGGAGGAGGAGACTAGTAGTGTCGTTGTTACTACAGGAAAAGTTTCTTTTTTTATTTTTAATATCCACAGGTTGAATATAATTTTTTCCTTCTCTCTCTCTCTCTCTCTCTCTCTCTCTCTCTCTCTCTCTCTTTCCTTCCCTTTCTTTCTCTTTCTTTCACACACGAAATACGCACGCACATATATTAACACGTACGTAAAACAAGACATTTGAAAAATATTATATATTTCACTGAGCAATGCTACCACGTACGTTATTATGTTCAAAAAAGGCCTCTGATTTCGTTGCGGTATCGCGGATTGCTAACACGATAGTTACCTGGATATCTAAATAATAATACACGTTTGTATTTTACGTATACGTGTGTGTATGATTTACACATACGTAATTTCAAAGTAAAACCGAGCGTTCCCCAGGTTCATTCGTATAAGTGGAAAATTTATGACGTTAGCGGTGTGGGACATCATCGTTGGGACCACCACAGACAACCGTTCGTCGTTGAACGATCGTTAATTCATGCTTTTGTATTTGTAAAATCTATACGCGTCATTTGCATCGTATTACGTCGTACAAATTTTAAGGGGTCATCGAACTTCGAAAATGTGCGTTAAATTTCTTCCTTCTTTTTCTTTTTTTCTTTTTTTCTTTTATGTCTTTTTTCCCCCCCTTTTCTCCCGTCCGCTCGCTCTCGTCTCTCCTTATCTTTTCCTTTTCTTTGCTTTCCCTTTCCATTTTTCTCTTTTCTTTTTTCATTTATTTCTATTTCTCTCCCTCTCCGCTCGTTACGAATGCGAGAGCAAACGAAAAAAAAAAAAAAGAAAAAAGAGAAGAAGAATAATCAGATTTATTTATCATCGGATCCTATCCAAATGTCATCGTCACGTAACAATGTCGCACTTTTTATCACGGCAAATACGACGTATAAATTTCAATTCTAACACGTACATGCAAATATGTATGTGTGTATGTATGTATGTATGTATTTACGTACGTATGTGTGATTGGCTCGTTTCGTTTATCCTTTCGAATCGTAGTCACTTAATTTTCTATGCGCGTTGTTTCGTCCGTGGAATCAATGAAAAAAAAAAAAAAAAAAAAAAAGAAAGAAGAGAGAAAAGCAAAAAAATAAACAAATAAATAAAAAGAGACACGATCAACAATAATAACAACGACAAAGAAAAACAAACCGAAAAAGAGACAAATTTGCGAGCATACGTTATCGGATTATTTTCAAGGTCTCATTTATAAGACTTTATATCACATTTAGCAATTTTCGCGAAGAAATAAAGTTCGAGGTTGGTGGATAGCTCGTTTGGAATCACTCGGGCACACGCGAAAAAAAAAAAAGTAGGAAAGTAGGTAATCCACGTAAGAGGCCATTAAAGGTGAATAAAGTGAGAGGAGGCAGGATAGAAAAAAAAAAAGAAGAAGAAGAAGAAGAAAAAGATAAAGGGAGATAGAAGATGGTATCGTCGTCATGCGAGTTTCACGATAAAAAGATCTTCCCTACCCTCGATATATATATATAGAAATATATATATATATATATATTTCTAGTCGACCTTAAAGATATCCTCGCGAACTATATAAATCCGTGTTCAACGAAACGCCGTTATACCGAATTCCATTCGTCATGAAAAAAAAGGGGAGGGGGGAGCGAATGAGAGAGAGAGAGAAAGAGAGAGAAAGAAAGAGAGAGAGAGAGAGAGAGAGAGAGAGAAAGAAAATTCTCATAACTTGAGAAATATCCGATTCGTGAGCTTTGTGAATGCAAATACTTGGCGATTCTCGAATTCCAACTTTTTTAATACTACAATGCAAAATTCACGAGTAGTGACCCTTTAAATTAGAACGAACGATAACTCCTAGCGTATTTATTATTATGGATACCCATTTATTACCTTGGTCGAACTCAAGAACTTTATGGCGTAAGAGATTTATCAATGATTTATTATTCTCACGTATGATCTTACTGGTTTGTATATCATAAAACCTTGGATTTATTTATTACACCTATATATATATATATATACATATATAAATCTTGGTATCGGAAAGAAAAAGTTTAGTCATATTTTTCGTTTCCCCGATACACGCTAATTGTTCGACTCATCTTAATATCCACGAGGATCTCAATGAAATGTATTACTTCTTTCATTCAAATGAACGCGACCCGAAGAGAAAAATAAAAAATAAAAATACAACAAATAAATGAAAGAAATAAAAGAAGGCTCAGAAGGTACGACTATATTTTTTGTCTTCGTTATTTCTTTTTCTTCTTCTACTTTGACGCGTTTCAAAGGAAGTTAACGCATCTTGCGTGCATTATTGCTTGCAAAAAACGTATCTATGAACATTCCACTCTCTCGAGTCCGTTATCGAGACCACTGTTGAATGAAAGAGAGAGAGAGAGAGAGAAATAAATAAATAAAAGAAAAGAAAGGAAGTAGACGAAGAGGAGGAAGAAGAGTGCGAGGGGAGAATATTCTTGAAATCGTACAACACGAAAATAATACAAAGGGCTACGGACTCGGGAAGTAGAAGAACGACTATGTTAGTCAGGCAGAGACACTGTTGCTTGCCGGTAATATCCACCTACCTACCTACCTACCTACCTACCTACCTACCTACCTACCTACCCACCTACCTACTACTTAGCCACCTACCAACCATTCCGCCTTTTCCATTTGCTTTTGCTTTTGCTGCTTTTACCGGTGCGGCAAATGCGGTCGAGTGCCGCAAAGTGTTTTTATTTTTCAACTGGAGGGAATATGTAGGCCGTTCCTTTTTGATTCACGAGCTTGTTTCTTTCTCACTTACTTACTCACTCACTCTTTCTTTTTATCTCTCTTTCCCTCTCTCTCTCTCTCTTTTTCTTCCCTTTTCTGTCCTTTTCCATCACATCTTCTTCTTCTTGGCCATTCGTAAAATGAAAAAAGAAAAGGAAGAAAAGGAAATGTTCCTCAAGCGCCCTTTGATAATTTCTTCTCAAGAAGAAGAAGAAGAAGAAAAAGAGAGAGAGAGAGAGAGAGAGAGAGAGAGAGAGAGAGAGAGAAGACCAGTGAATTTTTAAAACAAATGCGATATTTCGTCGAGTACCCTGTCCTAAATTTAATTTGACTAAGGTACGTCAAACATATACACGTGCGTCTCTCTCTCTCTCTCTCTCTCTCTCTCTCTCTCTCTCTCTATCTCTATCTCTATCTCTTTATCCATGTATAATTACATGTTTACGTATGTGTACGTCTGCACGTCTAACTCTTTGATACGTCGAGCGGGCAAAAGAAATTCTTTCCCTTTTTCCTTTTCCCCGCTTTTTTCTTTTCTTTCATCCTTCGAAAAATAAGCACCCCGACGCATATAAGCGTGTAAGAGCTTCAGATTCGTGTTCAAGTACGAGTCGATTATGAATTAAACGAGGAAACGAAGAAATGCCAACGCGTAATTTTTTTTTTTTTTTTTTATCCGTTGCGCGTTATGCATCCTCCCCGATGAATAAGAGACATCGTCTAATGCATCTTTATAAAAAAAAAAAAAAAACAGTTGTGCAGGCTAAAATTTGTGCAGCATAGAGAGCAGACGTGTGACCGATCTCTCGTCATATTAGCGTTTCTATTTCCTTTTTCTCTCTTTTTTTTCTTCTTTCGTTTTTACCTTCGAAGAAATCTTCAGCGATACAAATGTATCGGGACATCTTAGAAATAAATTCCTCATCTCTCGCAATACGCTTGGGTGTAGTAAAAATCAAAAAAAAAAAAGAATAATAAAATAAAATGATAAAAAAAATAAAAAAGAAACAAAAAATACACACGCTAATTTGCACTCTTTCGTTTATTATACGCGATTGATAAAACTCATAAAAACATATAAATACGTTTCCTTTGAAAAAGATATAACACGTACGTACGTATTACATACATACATACATACATACATACATACATAGATACATACATACATGGATACATACATAGATACATAGATAGATACATACGTCGGTGTCGGGCTTTGAAAGAGAAACGACTCTCTCGACGCGGTGTCCGGCCGAGAAAATAGTGTTTTAGTAATTAGAAGTAGCATGTATCTCCTAAAGTGGAGTGTCCGTGTTTCGTGCTTTATCTAGGCTCGAACACCGGCAAACGGGGGAAAAGCCGGATTAGATTAGACGGCTCTCCCCACCCCTTCTATACCGTTCATCACCATACTCGGTGGTTTTAGGAGTTTGGATGAGTTTGCGAATATCATCACGATGCCGACGAATATCATGGGACCCACGGAATATGCTCCAAGCATGGTGTAAGATGAATAGATAATACGACCGGGGGAAGCGTTCCTGTAATTATTCCAACGATGCTTTCGGAAGATGCCGCTTAAATGGAAGGCAATGTCTGGTCAGGTTCATCTCGGGGAGCCCAGACTCTCTCTCTCTCTCTCTCTCTCTCTCTCTCTCTCTCTCTCTCTCACCTCTATCTCGACCTCCTCCATTATTTCACCAAATTGTCTATAGCCTTGGATGCACAAACCCATATGTATGTATGTGTGTATGTATGTATATATACATACATACACACACACACACACATATATATATATATATATATATATATAGGTTATGTGTATTCATATTTAATACATAGTGTTGAATACATCGGTATACGTGAATCGACGTTTTGAATTTTTTAAACGTTGAAAACGAGTATATTATTACTACTACTACTATTACTATTATTACCACTAGCATCAACATCATTAATCGTATTTCGATGTAAATATATTAATAAATCGTTTGATAAATTACAATATTTCGTTACGAATAATCCCCGCCGCGTATATACATTCGAAATATATTTATCTCATAAAAATTGTTCGTGAATTACACCACGACCGAAATTATTCTCATTTCACGTTATTTAACGCGATCGACAACTAACGGCAACAATTCGTTCAAATTCCTTTTTCATCCGATCAAATTAACTTCGTATCAGTTTTTCATCGTCGTTCGATCGACATTGTCTTCATTCTTCCTCTCTCTTTTTCTCTGTATCTTTTTCTTTTTTTTTTTTTTTAGTTACAGATATACAGATAGATATATCTCTCATCAAAATATTCCAACTTCGATGCCGTCCATCCAATCCAAATCCATTCGTTCATTCAATGGATTATTTCGGTCACGTTCCTCCTCTCGCATTCGTGAGACTTTATATCTCCGAAAACGTTACACGTTATTAATACCAACCCACGATCGATAGAGCTATTCCTCGGCGTTGAAATTGCTGGAATAATTATGCCGAAAGTTGACCGTGCGAACATTGTTATCT